>CAUYRH010002766.1:0-16288 GCA_963574655.1 Perodicticus potto
TAAGGAAAGACAGGGAATAACACTACATACATGTCATGGGAAGCATACAACATGAAGAGATTTCAAAAATTAACATTTATACAGCCTACCTGAACGATACTGGATTTATAAAATACACCCTAAATGATCTGAACAATATAATATCTTCATGCACTATAATAGTTGGAGATTTTAACATGCCTTTGACAATAACGGACAGATCCTCCAAGCAGAAACTAAACAAGTAAATAAGGGAGTTAAACACGACCCTAGAACAGTGGTTCTCAACCTTCCTAATGCCGTAACCCTTTAATACAGTTCCTCATGTGGTGGTGACCACCAACCATAAAATTATTTTCATTGCTACATAGCAACCACTGGTGTAGAGTTTCATGTAATTGTCACAGATAATCTCTTATATCTCAATGGTATCTGTTGTGATTTCCCCTTTTCCATTTCTGACTGAGATAATAAGAGATTTTACTTTTCTGTTTCTAGTTCATCTGACCAAAGGTTTATTGATTTTATTTATCTTTTCAAAGAACCAACTTTTTGTTTTATTGATTTTCTGAATGATTGTTTTGTTTTCAATTTCATTTATTTCTGATTTAATTTTGGTTATTTCTTTTCTTCCTCTAGGTTTGGGATTGTATTGATCTTTCTTTTCCACTTCCTTGAGCTGATTCATTAGATTACTGATGTGCTCTCTTTCTGTCTTTTAGATGTTGGCATCGAATGTGATAAATTTCCCTCTTAGAACTGCTTTTGCAATATCCACAGATTTGGGTAACTTGTAGCTTCAGTGTTGTTATCTCTGAGGAATTTAATTATTTCCTCCTTTACCTCTTCCAAAACCCAGCTGTCATTCGGCAGAAGGTTGTTTAATTTCCATGCCTTTGCATGGGATGAAAATTATTGTTTGACTTGAGTTCCACCTTCATTGCCTTTTGGTAGGAAAAGATACAAGGTATAATTTCAATTATAATTTCTATCAATTTTAATTTCTTTTAATTTTGTTGAGATATGTCATAACCTACGTTATGATCTATTTTGGAGACTGCTTCATGGGCTGACAAAAAGAATGTATATTCCTTAGTTTTGGGATGGCATGTTCTGTATATGTCTATTAAGCCCATTTCTTCTAGGGTTGCATTTAAGTCCCTTTTACCTTTGTTTAGTTTCAGCTTAGATGATCTGTCCATTTCTGTCAGAGTCATGCTAAACACTCCAGCTATTATGGTGTTATGTGATATCATATTGCTCAGACCAATCAAGGCCTATTTCATAAATCTGAAAGCATTTACGTTGGGTTCATATAAATTAGAATGAACATGTTCTATTGTTCCCTTGACCATGATGAAGTGGCCATCTTTGTCTTTTTAATTTTGGTTGCTTTAAATTCACATGTTTCTGAAAATAAGATTGTGACCCTTTCCTTTCTTCTGCTTTCCATTTGTCTGAAATATTGTTTTCAATCCCTTCACCCTAAATTTTGTTTTGCCTTTCAAGGTTATGTGTGTTGCCTGGAGACAACATAAGGATGTCTTATGCATTTTATTAATCAAATCGGCCAGCCTGTGTCTCTTCAGTGAGGAATTCAAGCCATTAACATTTATTGAGAGAATTAATAAGTATGATGAAGATCAATGCATCTTATTTTGTGAAATTCCATTGCTTAGATTTGTCCTTTGTGCCATTGTGGAAGCTAAGATTTGTCCTTTAGTTTATGGGTGTTTACTTTTCTGGTGTTTCATTTTTAGTGTTCAGTGCATAGAATAGGTCTAAGTATTTCCTGTAGAGCTAGTCTTGTGGCAAATTTCTTCAATTTTTACATATCGCTAAAATATTTGATTTCTTAATTGATTTTGAAGCTTAGTTTATCAGGTTACAGAATTCTGGGATGAAAATTATTTTGTTTAAGAAGGTTAAAGGTAGATGACCATTCTCTGGTTTGGAAAGATTCAGCTGAGAAGGCTGCTGTCACCCTGATGGATCTGCCCCTGTAGGTCAATTGATGCTTATTCCTGGATGTTTGCAGAATTTTCTCTTTCATCTTGACTTTGGACAGGTTCATTACAATGTGTCTTGGACATGATCTATTTGTGTTGAGACAACTCAGAGTTCAATATCCGTCTAAAAGGAGTTTTTTTTTTAATCTTTAAAGATACTTAGGAACTTTTCATTTATGATATGCTCCAATAGGGCTTCTATTACTTTTGGAAATTCTTCCTTCCCTTCAGAAATACCTATACATCATATTTTTGAATGCTTTGTGATTTTTTATAATTCTCTAAGTGAATATTCTGCTTTCTCTCTCTTCTTTTCTGCCTCTTTAACTGCCTGGGTTAGCTCAAGAACTTTATCCTTGAACAGCATGGTACCAGCACAAAAACAGAGAGGTAGATGTTTGGAACAGAATAGAGAACCAAGAGAGGAACCCAGATATTTATAATTATTTGATTTTTGACAAGCCAATTAAAAACATTCAGTGGGGAAAAGATTCCCTATTTAACAAATGGTGCTGGGTGAATTGGCTGGCAACCTGTAGAAGACTGAAACTGGACCCACACCTTTCACCGTTAACTAAGATAGACTCTCATTAGATTAAATATTTAAATTTAAGACATGAAGCTATAAAACACTAGAAGAAAGTACAGGGGAAACTCTTGAAGGAATTGGCCTGGGTTAATATTTTATGAGGAGGACCCCCCCACCCCAGGCAATTGAAGCAACATCAAAAATACACTACTGGGACCTGATCAAACTAAAAAGCTTCTGCACAGCCAAGAACACAGTTAGTAAAGCAAGCAGACAACCCTCAGAATGGGAGAAGATATTTGCAGGTTATGTCTCTGACAAAGGTTTAATAACCAGAATCCTCAGAGAACTCAAACATATTAGAAAGAAAATAACAAGTGATCCCATCTCAGGGTGGGCAAGGGACTTGAAGAGAAACTTCTCTAAAGAAGACAGGCGCCCAACCTACAGACACATGAAAAAATGCTCATCATCCTTAATCATCAGAGAAATGCAAATCAAAATTGCTTTGAGATATCATCTAACTCCAGTAAGATTAGCCCACATCACAAAATCCCAAAACCAGAGATGTTGGCATGGATGTGGTGAGAAGGAAACACTTCTACACTGCTGATGGGAATGCAAACTAATACGTTCCTTTTGGAAAGATGTTTGGAGAATACTTAGAGATCTAAAAATAGACATTCCATTTGATCCTGTAATTCCTCTACTAGGTATATATCCAGAAGACCAAAAATCACATTATAACAAAGATATTTGTACCAAAATGTTTATGGCAGCCCAATTCATAACTGCTAAGTCAAGGAAGAAGCCCAAGTGTCCATCGACCCCCAAATGGATTAAAAAATTGTGGTATATGTACACCATGGAATATTACACAGCCTTAAAGAAAGATGGAGACTTTACCTCTTTCATGTTTACATGGATGGAGCTGGAACATATTCTTCTTAGCAACGTATCTCAAGAATGGAATAAAAAGTATCCAATGTACTCAGTCCTACCATGAAGCTAATTTATAGCTTTCATATGAAGGCTATAACCCAATTATAGCACAAGAATGTGGGGAAAAGGGTAAGGGAGGGGAGAGGAGGGAGTAGGTTGAGTGGAGGGAGGGTAATTGCTGGGGCCACGCCTATGGTGCATCTTAGAAGGGTACAGGTGAAACTTACTAAATGCAGAATATAAATGTCTGAACACAGTAACTAAGAAAAAGCCATGAAGGCTATGTTAACCAGTTCGATGAAAATATTTCAAATTGTGTATAAAACCAGCACAATGCACCCCATGATTGCATTAATGTACACAGCTATGATTTAATAAAAAAAGAACTTTATCCTCTAGCTGTGGGATTCTTTCTTTTCCAAGGTTTAATCTGCTATTGATGCTTTCTACTGCACCTTTAAGTTCCCTAATTGACTCTTTCAATTCCTTAGGCTCCACTACCTCCTTTCTATATTCTTTATAACTTTTATCCATTTCTTGTTCTGTTTTTCTGTATTCTCATCAATTCCTCTTAATGTTTTTGCCATCCATATTTTAAATACCCTTTCTGTCATGTCCATTAATTATTTGCAGGTGGAATCTTCTGTGGTATCTACCTCATAATCCCTTGGGGGTTTTGTTCTATTCTGGTTTTTCATGTTGCCATAATTTTTCTGTTGGTTCCTCCTCTTCTGTGTTTTCTTCTTATTCAATTCCTTCCCTGACTTTATTTTCTCACTATTTCCTTCACTTTAAACTACCTTGTCTTTGAGCTTAGATTTTGGAGTTACCTTTTGGTATAAGGCCAAAAGGAAGACAAGGGTAAGGAGTGAGAAAGGAGAAAGAAATGAAAAATATAAAAAGGAAAAAAAAGAAAGGGGCATGAAAGGAACGAATGTTTAAAAAGGAGAGAAAAAGGACAGTAAGTGAGAAAAAGAGCAACAGGAGAAATGCTGGTGTTCAGTGGGGTGCTTTCACCACATCCACAGTTCTAAGCATTTGGGGCATTGGATAGGCTGGTCTCTTTTAGTCAGGAGCTCTTTACCATCTAGGAAAAAGCAAAACCTCTCTCTGCCAAGTATAGAAAGAAATCAGCAGTATGTTGCAGTAGGGACCTACCAATACCTCCTTTCCAAAATCCAAGGCTAGAAGTACACCCAAGACAATGAGTCATGGCCTCCTTGAGCCAGACCAATGCCATGACCCCCCACCAGCCAGACTAATGTCATGCCCCCCAGCCCTCAGAGAAGAGAACAAAATTATAATAGATAAAAAGAATCAAAAATATAATTGTCTAAGGTAAAGTAGATAAAAGGGGATGTCTAAGTTGTTGAATAAGATATTTATATGGGGAAGATGAGAAAAGTAGAAAAATCTCTACCAAAGCAGAGAAAATGGAAAGAACTACAAAAGAAAGAGGTAATAAAAGGAGCTAAAAACCATAAAAATAGAGGAGCCCTTGCTATTGATAAAAGTAAATGTGAATTCAATAAAAGAGATGAGGGAGGAGAAATCAAGATCGCTGATTTCTCAGACCATAATGGAATAAAAGTTGAACTCAATAGCAACAGAAATTTTTATACTCAAATAAAGTCTTAGAAAATAAATAAACTTCTACTGAATGATAGCCAGGTCATAGAAGACATTAAGGAGATAATTAGATTTCTGGAACAAAGCAATAATGAAGCTACAAACTATCTAAACCTGTGGGATACTACAGAGGCAGTCCCTAGAGGAAAATTTATAACATTAGATGCCTTCATCAAGAAAACAAAAAGAGAGTAAGTCAGTAATCTAATGGGCCATCTATAGCAACTGATAAAGGAAGAAAAATCCAGTCCCAAGCTCAATAGAAGAAAAGAAATAAGCAAAATTAGAGCAGAATTAAATGAAATTGAAAACAAAATAATTATTTAGAAGATCAGCAGAACAAAAAGTTGGTTCTTTGAAAGATTACTAAAATTGATAAACCCTTACTAGACTAACCAGAAACAGAAAAGTAAGATCTGTAATAACTTCAATCAGAAATGATAAAGGGGAACTAACAAAGAGGACAGATGAATGGCTAATAAACATATGAAAAATGCTCATCCTCCCTAATTATTAGAGAAATGCAAATCAAAACCACTCTGAGATATCATCTAACCCCAGTGAGAATCGCCCACATCGCAAAATCTCAAAACTGCAGACACTAGCATGGATATGAAGAGAAGGGAACACTTTTACACTTCTGGGGGGACTGCAAATGAATACAACCTTTTTGGAAGGAAGTATGGAGAATCCTGAATGAACTCAAATTAGACCTTGCATTTAATCCTTCAATCCCATTACTGGACTTCTACCCAGAAGAAAAAATATCCTTTTACCATAAGGACATTTGCACTAGACTGTTTATCACAGCTCAATTTACAATCACCAAAATGTGGAAACAGCCTAAATGCCCAACAACCCAAGAATGGATTACTAAGCTGTGGTATATGTATACCATGGAATACTATTCAGCCATTAAAAAAGATGGATGGAGACTTTACATCTTTTGTATTAACCTAGATGCAAGTGAAACACATTATTCTTAGTAAAGCACCACAGGAATGGAGAAGCAAAAATCCTATTTACTCAATTCTGATATGAGGACAATTAACAGCCTGGGAGATGGAGAAAGGGGAAAGCAAAAAGAGGGAAGGAGGGAAGGAAGTAGGGGGTCATAGTGTGTGATACACCTTTTGGGAGCAGGACACAACTATAAGAGGGACTTTACCTAACAAATGGAATCAATGTAACCTGGCTCTTTGTACCCTCAATGAATCCACAACAATAATAATAAAAAAAAAATTATTCTCAACAATCCCCATAAAAACTCTATTCCCAGAAATATGACAATGTAGAGGAAATAGACCTATAACTGGAAGCATATTACCTTCCAAAAATCAGCCACAAGGAATTAGAAATCTTGAATAGACCAATATCAAGCACTGAAAATAGCATAATTATACAAAATCTTCCCCAGAAAGAAAAGCCCTGGACCAGATGGTTTCACACCAGATTTCTATGAAACTTCCAAAGAGGAACTAGTTCATATAATGCATAATCTATTTCAAAATATAGAGAAGAAAGGAATCCTCCAACACATTCTATGAACCAAATATCACCCTGATTCCCAAATCAGGAAAGGACCCAATAAAAAAAGAAAACTATAGACCAATATCATTAATGAATATTGATTCAAAAATATTCGACAAGATATTAGCAGGCAGAATACAATGACACATTAAAACAAATTATACCCCATGATCAAGTGGGTTTTATCCCAGAGATGCAAGGTTGGTTCAACATATGTAAATCCATAAATATAATTCACCACATAAATATAATCAAAAGCAAAACCATATGATTCTTTTTATTGATGCAGAAAAGGCTTTTGATAATATCCAGCATCCTTTCTAGATAAAAAACACTCAAAAAAGTAGGCTTAGATGGAACACTTCTTAAATCAATAGAGGCCATATACAGCAAACCCATAGCAAACATCATATTGAATAGAGTTAAACTAAAAGCAATTCCACTCAAATCTGGAACCAGACAAGGATGCCCACTGTCACCACTGCTATTCAACATAGTGTTGGAAGTCCTAGCCATCACAATCAGGCAAGAGAAGGAGATCAAAGGTATTCAAATTGGGACAGAGGAGGTCAAACTCTATCTTTGCAGATGACATAATCTTATACCTGGAAAACCTCAGGGACTCAATTACAAAACTCCTAGAAGTTATCTAGGAATATAGCAGCATCTTGGGATACTAAATCAATCCCCACAAAATGGTAGCCTTTGTATATGCCAACAATAGTGAAGCAAAGAATAAAATCAAAGATTATTACCTGTACAATAGTGCCAAAGAGATGAAATACCTAGGAATATATCTCACAAGAGACATGAAAGATCTCTACAAGGATAACTATGAAACTTTGAGAAAAGAAATAGCAGAACATGTCAACGAATGGAAAAACATACCATGCTCATGGCTGGGAAGAATCAACATTGTTAAAATGTTCATACTACCCAAAGTGATCTATAGATTTGACACAATCCCATCAAAGCACCAATGTCATACTTTAAAGAACTTGAAAACATAGTACTTCAATTCATATAGAAAAAAACTATATTTCTTTTTCACTAGAAAAAAAACCCAAATAGCAAATACAATTTTTAAAAACAAATCTGGAGGCATCATGTTGCCAGATTTCAGGTTATACTACAAGTCACTAGTGATCTAGTGATCAAAACAGCATGGTACTGGCAAAAAAATAGAGACATAGATCTATGGAATAGAATAGAGAATCTAGAGTTGAACCCAGCCACATATCGTCATTTGATCTTCAACAAGCCTGACAAACATATGCCCTGGGGAAAATAATCCTTATTTAACAAATGGTGCTGGGAGAATTGGTTTTCCACACATAGAAGACTGAAACTGGACTCACATCTCTCACCATTGACAAAAATTGATTCTCTCTGCATAAAAACTTAAATTTTAGACAGGAGACAACAAAAAATCTAGAAAAGAGTGTGGAAAAATTCTTGAAGATATTGACCTGGGGAAAAAAACTTTATGTGGAATACTCCCCTGGCAATTGTAGCAACACTAAAAATAAATAACTGAGATTTGATCAAGCTAAAAAGCTTTTGCACAGCTAAGGGTACCACAAACTCAGCAAAGAGACAGTTTGGGGAATAGGAAAAGACGTTTTCATGTTATGAATCTGACAAAGGCCTGATAACTAGAATCTACAGAGAACTCAAATTAAACAATATGAACAGAGCAAACAAGCCTTCTACAAGTGGAAAAGAGAATTGAACAGAAACTTCTCTGAAGATGACAGATAAATGGCCAACAACACATGAAAAAATGCTAATTGTCTTTAATCATCAGAGAAATTAAAATTAAAACCACTCTGAGATATAACCTACACTAGTAAAATTACCCCATATCACAAAGTCCCAAAACTGCAGATGCTGGCATGGATGTGGAGAGAAGAGAACACTTTGACACTGCTGGTGGGATTACAAACTAATACAGCCTTTTAGTAAAGAAGTATGGAGAATCCTCAAAAAACTGAAAGTAGACCTTCCATTTGATCCTGCAATCACATTAGTAGGTATCTACCCAGAAAAACAAAAATTATTTTACCACAAAGACATGTGCACCAAAATGTTTATTGCAGTGCAATTCATAATTGCCAGGTCATGGAAGCAACGCAAATGCCCATCAACCTCCAAATGGATCAATAAATTGTGGCATATGTCTACCATGGAATACTATTCAGCCATTAAAAAAGATGGAGACTTTACATCTTTTACATTTACCTGGATGAAGCTGAAACACATTCTTCTTAGTAAAGTATTGCAAGAATGGAAAAATAAATATCCAATGTACTCAATACTAATATGAAACTAATGTATAAACAATTACATGCTCATATGAACAATAAAACACAAATATAACCTAGTATGAGCACAGGGGGAGGAAAGAGGGGTGGGGGGGAGGAAGAAGGACGATTGGCAGAAGGAGGGAGGGCATGTGGCAGTATCTCACCTATTATGCACATTTTGAAGGTGTATAACACACCCCTGGGTGAGAGGCTCTTTTACAACTGGAACTTTACCCTGGAAGTGAGACAATGTAATCTAAAAATTTGTAGTCTCATATTAATTTGAAATAAAAAAGGGGGGGGAAGTGAAAAAATAAAAATATAACCAAACCAATAAAACTAAATAAACAAACAAAAAACCATGAAAAAAATAGAAGAAAAAAGAAGCAAAAAATGTAAAACAATAGGGGTGTGCGTGTGTGTGTGTGTGTGTGTGTGTGTGTGTGTGTCTGTGTGTCTGTGTAGCAATATATTGACTGGAAACAAGATGGAGCTGTGGTGTTAGAAGATGGAGAACACATGCTGGATTTTTTGTATATGCTCAGAGTCAGAAGTCACTCTCTGGTTTCAAAGGAAACCACATCTTGTCTTCCTGACTTTGCCCTGGATCCAAGTCTCTTAACTTCATTAGCATTCAGCCCCTGCAGGACTGTGATCCCAAAGCTCTCTCCACACTTCCCAGGAGACCCATCAGACTGTGCCCCTTACACTAAATCAGCTCTCCCAGTGAGTGCAGGGGCTGCTCAGCTCACCTCAAGGATAGCCAACTGAGCTCAGCAGGCACACCAGAGTCGGCCATGCACTAGGACCCTGCAGACTGTTCCTCCCATGTGCATGGTCTTCCCACAATTGTGGTGCCCCACCAGCAGCAAAACCAATGAGAGAACCATCCCACCTGGTATTCAACCCCAGCTGCTGGATGCTGTTGTAGTCTACTCATTGCTCCAGCGAGCAGCCCAGTCTGAAATTAAAATACTAGAGGACAAAGCCCATTTTCTTATTCAGCCCTCCATGGGTGAGCCAGCTGACCAACCAACTTCTGTCTGTACCAAACACCTTCCTTCCACACAGGTTTTTCTCAGCTCCAGACCTCCTGTTGGCTCCTGAAGTCTCCTGCTCCTTCACTGTATCCCGAGAGTGATTGATGTTTATGTACAGACTCTCATAGCCAGAGGTGGCTGAAGTCCACTTTCCCATCTCACCATGAGTAGCTGACAAGCAGATGTCTTTAGTCCATCATCTTGCTCTGCCCATCCTGAATTCTTTATTACTTGATTCACACCCTAACTTAGCACTCCCTGGAACCCTCCAGATTCTCTATGCTTAGGTGATTTTGCATGTTCTCTCTGCTTGAACCATCTTCCCATTTTTATTATTTCAAAAAAAATCCCATACTCTCCTTCATACTCATATTTCAACTCAGACATTACCATCTTTAGAATACATGTCCTGATACCTTCCAGCCTATGTAGATGTACCCTCATACCTCTCACTTATCTCCTCCACTAAACTCATTTCCCTGTGAACAGGGAAGATAGTTATGACTGTGTTCCACTTGGCTAATACATAATAGCACACTAATTTTTTTAATAAATGATTCTCTGAATAAAGTCTATCTCCATTGAACAGATGTTCAAAAGTCTTTGCAATTCAGGTCCAACCACCATTTTCATCCATATTATTCACTAGACCCTTACATGAATCTAATGTTCCAAACAATGTAAACAGTCAAGAATATTATATATCAATGGCTTTTGGCTGAGAAGAAAGTCTGTAAAATTCAAGAGTTGTATTCACAAATTTAAATAAATTGCCACTGTGACTGTTGAATAAGTAACCGAATGGTATACTTCATTCCTTGAAGATCTTGTGCTGATTTCCCACCTCTACCATTGCTCACAGTCACCACAATATTTCCTCTTATAAATCTATCCATTATCCACCAGATGAAATACTATTTTCTTGAAACTTGACACTACCTAGCCAGACATAGAAGTGATTTCTCTTTCCTCTGAGCTAATCCACACTTGTATTCTCTGATAACTGTCCAATTTGTCTTTGTTTTGGAGTTTTGTGTGCATTTCCTTTATCTCCTTCCTGACTGTAATCTCCTTCAGGACAGAGAACATGTCTTTTTTGACCTTTAGATGCCCTATAGCATCTTGAACTTAGCAAGTACTTGGTGCATATTTTAAAAGAATATTAAACAAAATCAGATTAGAAGGAAGGTTTCAACTAATTACAAATGCATTTAGCATTTGATTATCATCTCCAAGGCCAGCTGCTTTGTGAATTAAAAAAATATAAAGCTCATCCATGGTAATAATTAAATATTCATTATCATAGTGGTATTTCCCATTTACAGATATTAACCTGGGGAGAAGCGGCTTTCTAAGTTACCGAAAGGAATAGACATTTGATTTCCATTTCTAAAACCAAAACTACAGAATCCATTTTCATATGATCTGCTTGGACAGTGAAGTGATCACTTCAGTTTCCAACTGAAACTATATTGGCAACTCAGAGGTATCTCTTAAACCCTGAGTAGGTTCCCTGGAGCCTTCCTGATAAAGAGCTGTAATTTAATTTGCCATTGCATAACCAAGTCACAGAAGACACGAAGGAGCCCACATTTTCATTCCCTTCATAGTATACATTTAATTATATGATAATTACTTTCAGCTTGCTGCTCAGCTTCTACTTCTATGAAATGTAAATTACACTTCACTCAAAATGGCAAGATGAGTTTTTAAAATACTTCACTAAATAGGTTTAAAGAATTTTCTGACAGTGTTTTCCCCAGGCCAAGAATCAGAAAGGCAATATACCTTTAAAAGGCACTTTCATTTTAGACACCAGGAACATTGAGTTCTTAATGAAAATCAGAAAGAGAAAAGCTTTCACGAAAAAACTGTGTAGCATATTCTAAATAAGCTCAATGGCCTCAGTAAAGCCAAAGCCTCCTCTCTTAGAATAAGTTGACCACTTTATTAACTATGCCTACTGGTAAATTAATTGAGTTTCACTGGTAAGGTTAAGGAAAATAGAGAGTGATGACAGTAATAACAACTATACAATTTGAATGACAATGTGTCAAAATGAAAGTCAAATGTATCTTAGCAGTATTCTATAGTATTATTTTCCCTTAACATTAAAATTATGGACTCCTAATGGTGGATCAAATGATTTTAAAATATTACTATTTCCACTGCTGCATTATGCATTTAAGTAGAAAACCATGTCTATGGAACCCAAAGCCACAAATGACTCAAAAGAAGTCATCAAGTATTCTCCTTAAACTTTGTAGTTTGCATTCAGAGTCTTTGCCATTGCTATTTCTGACTCAAAATGTAAAAGTGATCAGAATAACTCTCCATATTTGTGTCTGGTGGCTTACCCAGGATCTTGACTAAAAAAGTTCAGTCAAACTAGGAAATTAGTAAGAGCCAGAAATGGAGAGAGTTAACTTAAATTTTCAAGTGGGAAATAAATTTGTAGAAATTTAAGCAAATTCTTTTCCATGGTTTGATCAAGAAATCACTAGGAATTCAGGATTAACTACATTACCACAGATAATCATAATAGACCTTACATTTGCAGGGGATTTTATAATTTTCAAAGTATTTTCACATAAAATCATAGCATGTGAGAGCTAGGAGGAACATTAAAATTCATCCAGTGAGAAAAGAGGAGGGTAAGGGGAGGGGAGGGAGGAGGCCATATAGAGGGAGGGTAATTTGGGGGAACTCACCTATGGTGCATATAGTAAGGGTATATGTCAAATCGATTAAGAGTAGATTATAAATGTCTTAGCACAATAATTAAGTAAGTGAGGTGAAGGCTATGTTAACTAGCTTGATGTAAGCATTCCAAATTGTATATAAAATCAGCACATTGTACCCCATAAATGCAGTAATGTACACAGTTATGATTTAATTTAAAAATTAAGAGAAAAGAAAAATTAAAAATAAAATAAAATTCATCCAGTGTAACTATCTCACTTTTAATGTGAGATAACTTTCATAATTAATAACTTTCATAAACTTTTTACTAAAGTATAACAAACAATAAAAGTACATCTTTTTTTTTTTTTTTTTTTTAACATACATCTTTATTTATTTTTTTTGCAGTTTTTTTTTTGGCTGGGGCAGGGTTTGAACCTACCACCTCCGGTATATGGGGCTGGCGCCCTACTCCTTGAGCCACAGCTGCCACCCAAAAGTACATCTTAATTATACACTAATTTTATAAAGTGAGCACACCCAGGTTGCCATCACCTCAATCAAGATCACTTAGAACATCATCAGGATCTCAAAACACTTCTCACATCCCTCTTGGTCTTCTACCACTACTCCAATTTCTATCACCATAGATTAATTTTGCCTGTGTTTGATGTTGATATATACGGACTCTTTTTTGTATCTGGCTTCTTTTCAACCTTATATCTGTGAGATTCATTAATGTTGTTTTGTGTTGTAATATTTTACTCTTTTTAATTGCTATATGATACTCCATTGTATGAATATACTACAATTTATTCTAATGTTGATGAACATTTAGGTTGTTTTAGTTTTGGTGTTTTACAAATAATACTGCTATAAACATTTTTCACATGTCTTTTGGTGCACTCATGTCTGTATTTCTGTTGTGTCTATTCATGGGAATGGATTTGTTAAATCACTGGGTGCATGTATATTCAACTTAAATGTATGCTTCTGGTTTTGCAAAGTGGTTGTGCCAATTATCACTCCAATCAACAGTGAATTAAAGTTCTTTTAGTGCCACATCCTTGACAATACTTGATGTTGTTGGTCTTTTTAATATTGTCTATCCTGATAGAGATGTAGTGGTACCTCATTGTGGTGTGAATTTGTATTTCCCTGATGACTAACAATGTTTGCTGACCATTTTAATATTCTATTTGGTGAAATATCTATTCAAGTCTTCAATTTTTAGTTGGGCTATCTGTCCTTTACTTATTTGTCTGAAAGATCTCTTTATATAGACTGGATACAAGCTCTTTGCCAGTTACATACATTGCAAATATTTCATCCCACTCTAGTTTGCCTTTTCACTGTCTTAAAGGTGTATTAGATGAATAGCAACATTTTATTTCAATAAAGTATGAGGGCTCAAATTACCAATATAAGGAGTAAAAAAGGATATATCACTACAGGTATTATATGTGTTAAGAAGATAATAGAATCAACTCTATGCCAACTTTCTTGACATCATCCATGCCCTATTTTCATCCTATAAGTTGTCACTACTGTAAAAAATTTAAATAATGAAAAATTAGAAAATGTCCTCCAGGTTGTTATTTCTCAAAAATGGAAAGATATCACTTTATTCAATATTTCTGTACATCTTTTTTTTATTTTTTCCTCCAAATTCCTGGCTTAATAACAACTTATTTTGAGGAAAAAAGATCCCAAACATCAGGCTTTTCACAAAAATAATATACAGTATCAACTTTAGAAAACAAATCTTAAGACTATTACACTAGGCATCTGGCAGGGAGGAGCCAAGATGGCAGTCTGTAGCCAGCTTTCTGCAGACGCTCCCATCCAGAAGGAGAGTTAAAGGACAGAAATTTAGCAAGAAAGCCACCAGTTTGGAACTGAGCCAAAAGAGAAGGTCAAAAAACGCACATGAACCCTGCTGGAGCAACCTACGACCCCAAGGATACAAATAAAGGGTACAGAACACATTGCCAAGAGGACAGGAGTCCCCTCCCCCCATGAGATCAGCTTGCAGCATACTCCATACCTCCATACAAACAAGCAAGCAGAGTTCAGATGTCCTTCCACTCTACCCCACGGGAGAAACCCTCTAAAAACCGGACCTCCTTCCCCTACTAGGGTGCCATGGCACTCTCCTGCCAGGCATAAAACTGTATATATTCTCTACCTGCAAGTTTGAACTCCTAGCACTCCCCTCCACTCTCACCCTGAGGTCTGGAAGTCTGTCCCCCAAGGAGTCCAGATTCTTGGACATTTTCTCGAGGGTTATTGAAGGGATGTGGGCTGTTGCTGATCTGTGCTGTTTTTCCGGCTCAGGAGTGGTGAGAGGAAAGTGAGCCGAGAGGAAGTCGAACTGGAGAGGCGGTCCCCTGAGGCACCGAGCGGCAGAAGGAGTGATGGCAGTGGGCCTCTCACCCCTGGAGATGTTTTGAGGAGACACTCACACTCTCTCTGGGCAGCCAGGAGAAGCCGACTTCTCTGGTGGCAGCCATCGGCAGAGCGGTCCAGTGGCAGAGGGGCAGGACTCGGGAGTGAAGGATATGCCTGAGGCGGTACCAGAACCAGCTGGGGTGGAGCACAGGGATTAGAATATACACGCTGAGAAAGCCGGGCGGAGACTGCTTTGCTAAATTTCAGCTGCACCTGGCACTCAGGGGATGACAGCTGAGACACAGGGCTAAAGCTCACAGTCTGAGTCAAGACTATTAGCAGTCCAGCATCTCTTCCACAGGGCAGACATTCTGCGAACTTGTTCTCTTCTATCAGCAACATCAATCAGGGACACAGCTGGAACTGAGTGAATCACCCCAGCCCCTATCAAGTACCCAGGTTGTCAGGCCTCACCTCCCCCCTGCCAACACCGACAGAAACTGGTGGACTGGCTGAGGAGCCACAGAGCCCCTTGTGACCTAGGCAGGTGCAAACATCTAGAGCATCTGCTCATTGGAGGGAACTGGATCACAGCCCTGAAGGGTTACCAGAGACTGGTTGAGACAGAGGGGCAAGGTGGGGAAGGATGCATCAACCTTCCCAGACTAATTTACTGGCTGAGGGTCCCTCCTGAGCTCACAGAGCCCTGGAGCGAGTTATACTAGAGCTGTCAGCAGACTCCTGCTATCTAGTCGCCAGAGACTTTTCAACTCTTTAAATTGAGGTTGGTACTGGCTGGGACAATTGATTGGGACCTCTTCAACTAGGCCAATCACCAAAGGACATTCCAACATGCTACCCTAGGTGTGTGGTAGTTGGAAGGTTTGATTTTCCTTTTCCAATTGTTGTCTGTGGGGGGCGTGGTGACATAACTGCTGGTATTTCTCCACAGCTCAGATTCCAACACAGAGTAACCGATTCTCTAGGGTAAGACAGGGGCCAGCTGAAAATAAGACAGAGCCACTTAACCCCACCACATCAAGAAGGCCCCCAGCTTCAAAGGCAGTAGCAAAGTATGGGTTGGCAAAATTCTAGGGGAAAAGGTACAAACACCAGTCGCAGCTTACAGGCAAAGGACTGGTCAATCACTACTCCTAGAACCCCCAACCCAACTTATCCTTACCTACTCATCCAGCCAAATGGTGCAAAATAAACATGGGGCAGAATCAGCAGAAAAACTCTGGAAACATG
>CAUYRH010002767.1:0-21585 GCA_963574655.1 Perodicticus potto
CATTCGTTGTTTAGTGGGAGCCTGACTCATTGCATGGTTCATTCGTTGTTTAGTGAGAACCTGACTCAGTGCATGGTTCATTCATTGTTCAGTGAGAGCCTGACTCAGTGCATGGTTCATACTGAGTGTTCAGGGAGAGCCTGACTCAGTGCATGGTTCACACGGAGTGTTCAGGGAGAGCCTGACTCAGTGCATGGTTCATACGGAGTATTCAGGGAGAGCCTGACTCAGTGCATGGTTCACACGGAGTGTTCAGGGAGAGCCTGACTCAGTGGATGGTTCATACAGAGTGTTCAGGGAGAGCCTGACTCAGTGGATGGTTCATACAGAGTGTTTAGTGAAGGCCCAACTCAGTGGATGGTTCACACGGAGTGTTCAGGGAGAGCCTGACTCAGTGCATAGTTCATACAGAGTGTTCACGGAGAGCCTGACTCAGTGCATGGTTCATTCATTGTTTAGTGGGAGCCTGACTCAGTGCATGGTTCATTCATTGTTCAGTGAGAGCCTGACTCAGTGCATGGTTCATTCATTGTGGGAGCCTGACTCAGTGCATGGTTCATTCATTGTTCAGTGAGAGCCTGACTCAGTGCATGGTTCGTTCATTGTTTAGTGGGAGCCTGACTCAGTGGATGGTTCATTCATTTTTTAGTGGGATTCTGACTCAGTGGATGGTTCACACGGAGTGTTCAGGGAGAGCCTGGCATGTTGCCAGTGTCACCTCGATAAAAGTTGTTTTCTTCAGAAATAAGTATCTCTCGGCACCCTCCATATACGGCCTATAAAGAACAAAGAACTTACTGTATCTTTCCAGAATTCTATTGCTTTGCCACTGGAATCTCCGGAGCTAAGACAGAGGTAACGGGTGGTTCTCCCAACGTCCCTCCATTTGGGGGACCTTGACTCGTGCGGTGATGACCTCCTTCCTGTTGAGTATTTGACATCCTACATTTAGTCTCACTCCTTTTCTCGCTTGCCAGATATTTTGGCACTGAGGCAATCTACAAAACCGAGAAGTAAAATCCAATCTTGGCTAATTTTGTGGTTAATTAACAGATTTCTTTAGACTTCTCATGAAAGAAAGAGAACCCACACTCACACATAACCTCCCACGCCTTTCTTTGTGTGCGTCTGTTTGGTTGGGGGGAAGGAATCACTGTAATTAATACTGAATTTTAAAATGCCAGATGGGGAGATAGCATCTTCCAAACAAGGGGATGAGTCAGAGCCTGGGAGATGAGAATGTGTTTAGATAAATGTGATTTATTAAGTAAACAGAGAAAAACAACAACAAGATTAGGAAAGGCAAGACGTGAAGCCCTCACCAGTGTGAAAATTGCAAGCCACACTCCTGAGCGCTTTGCCGTAGACAGCAGGTTCGTAAGTCTGTGTGTAATCTGTGGCTTTGTGCAGTAAGGGATCTACCCTGGATGATTTCTGGGCATCATTTGACTTCGGCTTTTCTGACTCAGCTGGTTTTCAGGGGCGCTGCTTTGGGACAGCCTGTGCTAAGTTCACTCGGTCCCCTCTTGTCAAAGCCTGTGGCATCTTGGAGAGGGGAGGGGGGAGAATCGCTTCGACTTTGCAGAGCAGAGCTCAGGGGACATCTCTCCACAGAGCAGAATAAATCTTTTTGTTTTGTGCTTAAGGCCGATTTTAAGCACAAGCAAGGCAAAGCTCAAAGGGGGAAAACCTCCACTGCAAAGGTACAAAGAAGCTGAAGAATTTAATGCAAGGTAAAGTGAAGGATCTAGGGGAAAGACTGGGAATAAATCCTGGAAAGCTACAACTCACCAGGTTCTCTAAGGAAGCACTGCTTCGACAGGTTCATGAGTCACTGTTTCATGAAACAAGAAGCAAAGAGAAATGTAAAACCCAGAGGCAGACCTGGCAGATTGGAGACCCCAGGGTGCTGCCAGAGCTGTACCTGCTGGAGGCCGGGGAGCCGCGGGCCAGCCTGAGTCACAGGCAGCAAATGAAGCTGCATGTTAATCAAAGCCTCTGATCCAGTGTCGCCCAACCTTTTCTCTGTCGTTCCCTCCCAACGGAATCTTTTCTGACACTTTTCTAACCACCCCTCATGGTATCACGGATATACCATAGAGCTGTCTGTGTATTGTGGCTTTTTGGGGGGCCACAAGCCATTGTAATTGCAAAGAATTTTACCCCTTAAGGGAGTGAGGTCGCTCCCGGTACTTACTCTGTACCTGGCCGTGATGTGCATAATTTCATGGAATGTGCAGCTCCCATTTGGCACATGAAGTTTAGAAGAATTGAGGAACTTGTCTCAGGACAAAAGGATCCGAAGGCAGAGAGGCGATCTCAGCCTGCTTTCTTACCTGCTATGCTTCTGTTCATTAGGACGGGGACCTGCCCTGCCCGTAACTACGACCACCACAGTCTCCTGCCCCCCTTTCTGAGAAGTCAGATCATCTCGTCTGGGATTCAGAGATATGGTCTATATAAGCAAGCAATCTCTTGGTTCAAAGGGAAAACAAAACTCATGGGACCATCACTGGGGTGCAAGGGCTCCCTTTAGGGTACCTTCCATGGGGGGAGGGGCAGCAGAGCGAAGACAGATCCAGAATTAGGGCCTCCCAATCGGCCCTTACTCACCATGAGATTCTGTGTCCTGCTATGCAGGAAACAAAGGTGAGACAAAGCCCAGGGCCCTGGGGGCAGACACACATCAGGATGAAAAGGCCCTGAGTAGCCCTGACGCTGAAGAGAACATCACCAGTGCAGAAAGCCGTGAAGCCCAGGGCAGGTGGCCACCGAGGAGAGCACAGTGCTCAGCCCTCTGGGGCAGAGGCCATGGGAAACGGGCCTCAACTTGTCACAGGGACTGTGTCCTTAGCCCGTGTGTACCCCCATCCATCTGGCAGAAATGCTGTGGCTGAGAGATGTTAGCTACAGTGGGTATGAACTCTTGCCCACATGGTACTGATTTGATTTGTTTGGGATGGGGGCCTAGCATTGGTATTATTATCATTATTATTATTATTATTATTATTATTATTGAATTTCCAAGGAGATTATGATTACAGCAAGGGTTAGGCATCTCTTGACTAGCCCAAACTTCTCTGCAGAGACATAGGACAAATTCTCATCTGTCATTGAGACTCACTTCTCTGATCTTCATGGCAAAGGAAAGAAGGCACAGAGGACATTTGGAAGAAAGAAAATCAGTGACAAATGCGTTTGACTACGAATGACAAAATGTCTGTCCAGAGTGATATAAACAAACATGGCCTATTTGCTTATTTGTCCACATACAGAAAAGCTCGCAGTGAGGCCATGGCAGGCACCTGTTCCAATTGCTCCACACCGGCAGCACCAAAGTGACTAGAATCCTCGCGGATTTGATTTCACGGTGGTCGGTGGCTGCTAGAGCTCATGTTTATATTCCAGCAGAAAAGAAAAAAAAGACCTACTGACACACCTCCGTGAACACTGACTAGGCTAGAAGGAGGTCATGTGCAACGAGCAAGGACCATAGCAATGAGGTGGCTCAAGGAGTAGGGCACCGGCCTCGTATACCGGAGGTGGTGGGTTCAAACCCGGCCCTGATCAAAAAAAAAAAATTCACAGATAAGAAAATTTCCAACTGCAAATAAATACACTTTAAAAAGAAGAAAAGAAAAGAAAAACAACAACAAAGAATTGTTGACCGTCGTTGGTGTCTGGCATGGGCGGGGGGAGCATCTTCAGTTTTTGAAGGCTTTCTTGGTTTCCAGTGTGTTCCTCCCCAACTGCCCCTGCTTAATTAACAATCCCTGGTGTTCTAGATCAGTGGTTCTCAGCCAGGGGCAATTTCGTGGCCTGCCTCCACCGGTGAGATATTTGGCAATCTCTGTAGACCTTTCTGATTGTCAAGGCTGGAGGGACGATTGGTATCTGGTGGGTAGAAACCAAGAATGGTGCCCAACACCCTGGAGTGCACACATAGCTCCACACAAGAAAGAATTTTCTGGTCCAAAATAGCAATAATTCTGAGGTTAAGAAATCCATTTCTGGACCATTACAGAAACCTCTTACTGAAGTTCCCTCTCTCTAGAGTTCTGTATTACAAACTCCAGGCATGGAAGCACAATTTTAATCCAAATGACCTTCTCATATTTTATCAAGGTGAGAAGCTTGATGTGCTTCTTAATTCTAATGTCCTAAGGCAAAGAAGTCTTCTCTATACCGTTCCCGATATTTACCCATACCTTGCCTGAACATTTTCAATTCTGGGAAGCTCATTCCATTTCTTTCCTCAGTCCCTTCTCCCTCCACTTCTTTTTCTTTTAATTGAGATATAACTTACAGGAAGTAAATCACACAATGGTTAAATGTACAAGTCGATTTACCACCCGCATAAACACATGTGCGTCTGACCCAATCACAACACAGAACATCCCCATTGAGGCTGAAAAGTCCACCTTGTATGCCTCTCAGTCTTCACCGACATCACCTCTGATATTTTACTGAGTAGGAATATACCGCCGTTTACTGATCCATCCTCATGTTGATGGAGTTTTTGAATTATTTCCAATTTGGGAATGCTATGAATATTTTTGTGCATGTGTTTGTCAATACACTCAATTCTCTTAGGCATATACGCAGGAGTAGGACGGCTGAGTAATCAGGTGAGCTATGTTTAGCTTTGCATGAAACATCAAATAATTTTCCTAAGTGGCTACACCACATTATACTCCAAAGCGCAATGTGTGTAAGTGTCCCAGTTGCTCTGCATTCCTTGTCAATACCTGATATTGTCTAAATTTTAATCATTCTGGTGGAGCGTAGACCTGTCTGGTTTAGATGTTAACTTGTTTTCCATCGTAAGTATGAGATTGAGTGTCTATTCTGCTATTAGCCATCTGAAATCCTCTTGTGTGAGAAACTTGTTAAACTCTTTTGCCCATTTTTAAATCAGGTTGTTTGTCCTTTTCCCATTAATTTCTAGGAATTCTTTATACATTCTAAAAAATTTCCCATTAGCTTATACGAATTATTTAAAATTGAAAGCTGTTGTAACATCTTGCTCTTTTCCCCCTCATTTTGGAAATCAGAGCATGTTTGCAAAGGCAAGCTGTTGTGCACAGAAGTGGGACACAGCCTCCTGCTGCCACAGGCAGGTTCTCTTGTTGGATTATAAATGAGAAGTTTGCCCTTTTGTAGAAAAGGAAGGGTACATGGTTTATATTAGGATTGCAACATAATATGATGCTCACTGTACCCCATAATCACCAACTGTTTGTGATGCTATGGTCTAGATTTTGATGGGTAGGAAAAGAAAGCTTAAGGGGAAGAATTACCAATTTTTTAGTTATCCCTATGGACCAGGGAATTATTTCAGTCATTTGTTTTAATGTAACTTATTTTTAATGGCCTACAATAATAATAATAACTACCCATTAATCCTCTTCTCTGTACCGAATGCTTGGCCAGGCACATTGCAAATTTTACTCTGTTTAATTTTCACAACAGATCTACAAGGTAAAGATGAAACAGCCACAGGGAACTTACAAATGTGCCCAAGGTCACAAGCTAATAAAGATAGAGCCAGGATTTGGACCCACATTCAAATCTTACCACCCCCAAGAAAGGATTGCACTTTTACAGAGGCTGAAGGTTGTATATTATCTGAAGCTGAGAATAAGCATAAAAAATTATCCCCATCCTGCCTTTGTTTTGTCCTATAAACTTTCCTTTCCAACACAGTAACTTGGAGTTGGTATGCTGATAGGCATTTGGGACTCTTGCAAATTTCCAAGTTAATTCTGAGGGCAATAGCTCAGTGTGGCTGGTGTGCAAATGTGTCCTACATAGTGACAGGAGCGAGGCTGCTCAGGTGGCGAGCCACCCTGCAGGGAGGTGGCCCCTTGCCCCAGGCCTCAGCCCCTGAGTCGATCTGTGAATTCGTTCCTGCCTGCGGGGCCTGTGCACAAAGGCATTTCTCTGCAGCAAACACACGTATGTCATTCTGTTCCAACTGTCATTATGAGCTACAGTCTTCCTGCCAATTTGTTATCAGCATCATAAAGCAAGTTTTGTGCCTCCCAATTCTTTCCTCAGGGAAAAAGGAAATTCAAAAGAAGGTTATCAACATCAAAATTTCTAGCTCCCATTAAGCCATGCTTCTTTCTACCTTGTGCAAGGAAGGGATTGGTGCAGAGTGACAATGCACCGTGTAGGAAACCAAGGGTCCCGGCAATGCTATTCTAATGACGGATGGGAAAACCTCAGCACGCTTCCTACATTTCCCTTAATATTTAAACCGATTTTTCACTACAGGGGAAAAAATTCATGTTAACTCCAGGTCATGCTCATGAAAAGTTACTCAGAAGTGACTCCTGCTTTATCCGCAGGGCATAGATCACTTTAACCTGATTGGATGAGGAAATAATTAGATTCGGGATGATGTCATGACTTTCTCATGTTGGACTTTGTCTTTATATTTAGCTCTAACGAGTGTTTCTTGCTGCACGGGGTTCTTTCTGATTTCTTCTGGACTACTCGGTAAAGATAATTCTGGACTTGGAGTCAGAGGCCTGGGATGCAGTCCTTGTGTGATTGTCACCCATCCTCCTTCTGCAGGGTCATCTCCAACAACCATCCTCTGCATACTCTGGCCCAGCCCTGGGCTCCTCCCTCCATACTGGCCCCACCACCTAGAACACTCTTCCTTCAGATATCCAAGGTTTTGTTCCAATATCACCTTCTCGATAACCTACCTCCTAATTAAAGTTATAGTCCGCTCCTGCTGCCTATATCATGACGCTTTACTATATTCTACTCATTTCCTTTGAAATCTCTCTGCAATTCCTTCATGTATTATCTGTCTCTTCCTCTAAAATAGGATCTATAAAATCCTAGAAAATGTCTTATCAAATACATAACATATACCAAATTCTTAACCTATAAATTCTAATATTTTAATGCAATAAGTTCTATTCTCACCAATATTGTGAATTATCTGCTTTGTTTGTGTCCCAAGTGCCTAGAGCAATGCATGGCTCTTGGGAGGCACTCAATAATAGTCACTTGGGCTGTTGACCTACAGAGATGATCCGATCACTCATCAGGTCAATGCACATTTTTTGGACATCCATTCTATGTTAGACCTAGGGCTCAGGGCTGGTTACACAAGAAATGAGTGTCATTGCCCTCAAGGAATTTGGTCTTCCAGGGGAGAATAACAAGGAGAAGATGGAAGACACTGGGGCATCTTCTATGATAGAGGCACACGCAGGTGCCATGGGGCACAGAAGAGGAGTGCTGAATTCAGATGGGGCTTCTGGGTGACAGTCAATGGGAGTGATGCTGTTTTTAAGTCTGAGTATGACAGCTAGACTCTGTCCAGCGAGAGAACAGAAAAGGAGACATTCCAGGTAGAAGGATAGAGGAGGCAGGAAGACATGAAAGTTCTTGGTTTGTTTAGGGAACTGCTAATAATTTGGACTAGCTGGAATGAAGGGAACATGTAGGCAAAGTATCCCAAGAATTAATCCAAACAGGTTGGCAAAATATAAATAATGACAGATCTTGGGTCTCAAGCAAATTGCTCTGAGCTTGATGGTGAAAACAGAGGTGGTCCAGGAAGCATTTTCAGGTGGAAAAGATGAGATCATGTTGGATTTGATATGAATTATTCAGCCTGAAAGGTTGAGCAGGAAGGAGTAATTTAGGAAAATAACTGGAGAAAGTCTTGGCAGAGGCAATAGTTATAGCAATAGGTTTGGGGAAGAACAGACAAAATCATGAGATATTTGTAAAATAGAAGGACTAGATTGATTACACTCTGGGTTTCCATGAGGAAAGATTTTTTCCCTAAGCACAGTCCTGGCTTCTTATACCTTCTGCTTTCTCCTCTTTAATGTAGGCAGAGTGACGTTTAACTGGTGAATTTAGGAAGAATAATTGCGCATGCTCAGTTCAGCTGTGGGAGTGAGCCTGTCCAGGGGAGCACAATGCTGTTTCTCCATGTCACCTGGACAGGCAATCCACGTTGGATGCCCTACCCTGCTTATGACTGAGTGGGTGACCCTAACGAATTAGGAGGCTCAGTATTCACAAATCCACTTGGTCCACAGACCTAGTCTTTTACTGAGCCTCTCCTGGGAAGAAAGCTATTGGTGTCATCTGCTAGTCTTTGTTCCGTTTGCTTCAGACGTCTGGTCAGAAGAGTGATAGTGAATGGGTAGAACTTGAATAGCCCAACACTGGCAGGGAATGAGTGAGAGAATGGACTTCAATATGGCTCCCGGTTTCTGCTTGGGTTTCCTGCAAGGAAAGATGGGGAGTCATTACCCTAGATTGGGAATACAGGGGGAGGAAAGGGTTCGGAGGAAGAAGATGGTGATTTTAGGTTTGGCCACAGGAGTTCAAAGTGTCTGCAGAGGCCAAGGTAGCGGTCCTCCTTCCACTGCCCCCTTCCTTATGTTAGGCAGACCTCTCCTCTACTCTGGACACCTGTGCTTGGACCTGCACTCACCTGCATACCTGTCTGTGTTTTTGTCTCTGAACTCCCCAAGGGCACATCTGTGTTTTTACATGTCTTCACCTGTAGGGCTAACTCTACTCTGAGCACCAGAAGTTAGTCATGCTTGTCAAATGAATGAATGATTATCTTAGCGACACCAATATGTTCTGATGTTTTTCTTTACCCTAGAGTATGTGGCCTTGTGAGGGTCGTCCTGATGGGGAAACACTATTCCGAACAATATATCTCCTCTGGCTTCAGCCAGCTTCCTCCCATGCTCCCTCCTATGGACTCCCTACCCAGTGTCTATGACCCATAGTTTTGAAATCACATTGCACAGATTAATGTGAATATTGCCACCGTTTCCATCTTCTGTTGACCCAGAAGTGCAGCTGTGAGCCCTGTTCTATCTCTTGTCAGCAGCTCCCAGGGGCCTGTTCTGGGCCATGGGAGATCTGAGCTGCTAGAGCGATCCCTCATATAGATGCTGGTCAGGCAGGTACAGCTGATCAGGCCTGACCCTGGAGGCAGGAATGGTTTCTACCCTGGGGGATGCGTTTAGATGCAGGAGCAGATCCTGAATGGCCGTGTGCAGATACCCAGATGTCTGGAGTAGAGACAAGACTGCCTAGGAGAGTCCCTGACAAACTCAAGTCAACACCACTGGATGATATTTCCAGGAAAGGAAGCTTTTTTTTTCTTTATTTGAAATGTAACAGACATCCAGAAAAGGGCATAAAAACCCATGCAGAGTTTCATCGTGACAAATGAAATGCCTTTGCCTGTTGTATCCCCCAAACAGGATGTTGTCTGCACTCCCTCCCAAACTGGTTGCTCTTCCTGGGCACAGGTGGTATGTTGATTTTCACAGCAATTATTTCCCTGGTCGTCTTCATTGTTTTAACAACTTCCTAGGCATTTCTAAATAATATGGCTTAGTTTTCTTGTTTTAGAACTTGATATAAATGGAGTCCTAAAATATATGGAGTGTTGTTTTTATTTTTTGACATGTGTCTTTCACGCGACATCATCCTTGTGGCATTCATTCCCATAGATGTGCAGAGCTGAGCTTTACTCTTCAGATTGCCGTAGTATTCTGTTATGTAACTATGACAACTCATCCATTCTGTCATCTGTGGTTGATTGGACATTCAGGTTGTTTGCATTTTCTGGCAAGAATCATTTCTGTACACGGGGTATTGTTTGTGTAGTTGTTTCTCTGGGGTATCTGTCTAGTAGTGGAGTTTCTGGATTCTTAAGGAACGTCTTCATATCCTCAAATTTAATAGAAATTCCAAACCCTTTTTCCAGAGTGGATGTTCCTATTCATCGTCCCTCCACTACTGGATTTGGGACATTGAAAGGTGGCTTACAATTCTAACCTCAGGACCCCAGGATACCTCCCACTGGCTATACACAGGGAGCTTTGGCAAGTCCTGGGAGTTTGCCTTCTGCCTGAAATGTGGTGCTTTTAGTTTGTTTGTTTTTTTTTTTTTTGAGACAGAGCCTCAAGCTATCACCCTGGATAGAGTGCCTTGGCATCACAGCTCACAGCAACCTCCAATTCCTGGGCTCAAGTGAGTCTCCTGCCTCTGCCTCCCAAGTAGCTGGGACTACAGGCGCCCGCCACAACGCCTGGCCATTTTTTGGTTGCAGCCAACATTGTTGTTTGGCGGGCCCAGGCGGGATTCGAACCCGCTAGCTCCGGTATACGTGGCTGGCGCCTTAGCCTGTTGAGTCACAGGCGCCAAGCCCGGTGCTTTTAGAATTTGACGTTTCCCCTCATCAGAGAATGGAAGAGAATCACATATTATTTGTTAGTCAATGTATTACTTATCTAATCTGGAAAGGCAGCAGGGCAATTTAATAGCTATTATATAGACACTTTTTCTTCTAATGTTGTACATACGGAGCTATGTTTTAATAAGAAAAATGAATGGAAAAATTGAATATCTAAAATAATGCTATGGTTTCTTGTTTGAACTTAGCCGATTTGTTGCCCAAACCTCTGCTGAGGGTTCAAATAATATGTTCTATCAGGTTCTGAATTAACACAAATAATATGTTCCATTCAGACTCTGAATTAAACACCTCTCAGTATTTTCTGGTTGTAATAGGGTAAGATAAGCAAAACACATATCCTGAGAAATTCAGCATTATGTCTGTTTAGAGAATTTTCCCAAGAGATGGCATAGCTTTGTTTTGACCCTTTTTACAAAGCATCATGAGAACCAGAGGTCTTCCATGTTGGAAGAGTTTCAGGGAATTCCATTGCTGTCTTTCCCCAGGTAAGCACTCCAAGCCATGTGCATCTATTAATCATCTCTCCTTTGCAACTGTATCCCCAGCACCTAGCATCAACCTTGAATATATAAGAGGTGCTCCGCAAAAGTTGAAGGAATAGATGGAGAGACACGTTTTGTTAAAAATCTTGTCCTTTGGCTCAGCACCTGTGGCTCAAGTGGCTAAGGCACCAGCCACATACACCTGAGCTGGCAGGTTCGAATCCAGCCCAGGCCCTCCAAACAACAATGATGGCTGCAACCAAAAAATAGCCAGGCCTTGTGGCAGGTGCCTGTAGTCCTAGATACTTGGGAGGCGGAGGCAGGAGACTCGCTTGAGCCCAGGAGTTAGAGGTTGCTGTGAGCTGTGATGCCACAGCACTCTACCTAGGGTGACAGCTTGAGGCTCTATCTCAAAAAAAAAAAAGAAAGAAAGAAAAAGAAATGTTATCCTTTAAGATTCAATTCCATCCAATTACTGTCCCCACCAGAAAAAATATATATATATGTGGATTACAGGAAATTTGGCCAACTTGTTTTTGTAAAGAAACGTGTATTCAGGGTCTAATTATGAGCCTTCTGGAGAGCTGTTATTAAATTCTGCCCACGAAAAGCATAAAGGGCATTCAAAGCCTTCCATCTTCTTTCTGCCGTCTGTTATGACAAGAACTTCTCTGAAGTTATTAGTGTTTGGAAGCTGGTGATACCACTGAGCCCCCTGGAGTTCAAAACACATTTGGAAGTAGAAACCCAGATCAGAGGACGTATCATGCGGAGGGCTGACCATTGAAATGAGAAGCTGGTGACGATGAAGGAAATATCTGCTGAGAGGACAGCAGTAAAGCCTCCCCTCTTCATAAATGTCTGGCAGAAAAGGACACATGACGTCTCGGTACTGCAAGCCTGCAAGTTAAATCAGAGGTGATGTCTTGTTGATTGATACTGCAGGTAATCAGATAATTGACCAGGCCAGGGGCTGATAATGAGATACTTTTGGCTAATTAGAGGAGGACCAATGGCTTGCATTCAGATGAAAAGCTTCATATAAAACCCATTTAGAGCAAAGGCAGGCAACTGGAGGGATGGAAGAAAGTGGTGGCAGAGAGTGGAACTTATACCATTCTGGTTAATGAATCATCCACTCAGTCAGTGAGCCAGGTTCAAACGCCAAAGACACAGGAATGTCCCTGGAATGGTTTATAGTCCAAATTTAACATCCAGGACAGAAAGAAAAAGTAGAAGAAACAATAATCCATATTATTAAAAATGTTAAATAAAATTTATAGGAGGATATTGATTGATCTAGATTCCTATACTGTGCCCAGTGGACCAAACCATCGTGGAGATTCTCATGCTAAGTGAAACTAATTAACTTAGGAGTACGCTCTTGTAAACAGCTGCGCTTTGGTTGGTTACAGCAACTGAGCTGCTGTTAGTCAATCGCAGGCAGCCAGCTGATTCAAATAAGGCAAGATGCCGAGCTGTAACTAATTAAGCTCTCTCCATAGCTCACTTTCATTTTCCGTCCATAAATACTGCCTGATCACATCGCTGGCTGGAGTTGTTTAAACCTGTTCTTCTGAGTGCTGCTGGATTCTCGAATCATGAATAAAGGCCAGTTGAGATCTCTAAAGTTGTTGTCATTTTTTTCTGTTGACAATAATCTAAAAATCTAATGTATAGAAGAGAAAAAATAGTGGAAACTGTATCCCAAGAATGTCTTTATATATTTTGCATTCAGTGGTCCCTAAAGTGTATGTAGTGTATTGAATGTAGAATGGCCATATTTTCTTTCTTTCTTTCTTTATTTTTCTTTTATTAAATCACAGCTGCATACATTAGTGCAATCAAGGGGTACAATGTGCTGGTTTCATATACAATCTGAAATGTTTTCATCAAACTGGGAGCTACTGGAGATAAGATTTTAAACTGAACATGGATTTCAGAAGTTAGGTTCCAGAGTGGGCTCATGTCACCCAAAGGGACGTAATATAAATGATGACATGTTCTATATGTATTTGAGAATGTATTTTTTTTTTCATTTCAAAGATGAGGAGAGCAACCTCTCCCACCTAACTCTTACATCCCTCCTCCCACTGTCAAAATCACATTACCCTGATGATCCTCCTCTCCCCTGTGCACTCAGAGGAGCACAGCCATGAGGCATTAGGAGGTGGGCCACAGACACGCTTGGGACATCTCTGCCTCTCTCCCTTTCCAACTGATCCTTTCTCTCTTCTCTTCCTCTTTCTCCCTTTCTTCCAACCGTAGATACACATAAAAGAACTCAACATGCTTCTTAGCTCACAGCATATGATCATCACCAAGAGAGGCAAAGTCCTCATTTTATTTATTCCATTTGACCCCTCTAAAGCAACCTTTTTGGCACCAGGAGTCGACTAGTTACATAGAAGACAATTTTTCCATGGATGGGGGGGTGGCTTTGAGATGATTCAAGTATATTACATTTGTTGTGCACTTTATTTCTATTATCATTACATTGTGATATATAATGAAATAATTATACACCTCAATGCAGAGTTAGTGAGCAATGGGGGGAGCAGCTATAAATACGGGTGAAGCTTCTCTTGCTTCACTCTCCGTCACTCTCCTCCTGCTGTGTGGCCCAGTTCCTGGTAAGCCAATGACTGGTACCATCTGCAGCTCCGGGGTTGGGGGTCACGGATTTAAAGCACACACTTCCACTCACTTTCCTGCATAGGTGCTCACTTTATAGATTTCGCTTATGTTCTTCCAGCCACCTTCTCTGTGTTTATTTAGTTAGATGTGTATCATTAGAAAGCATATAGTTTAGGTTTTTATATGCTATAATTTATATAAATATATGGCACTACAAATATCCTTTCTTATTTTTTTCAATCAGTGCCATGTTGAGATTCGGTGTTGCAGTTTGTAAATCTAGTTCATTATTTCTGATTACTGCATCAAATTCTATTGTATGATCCTTTATTTACTAAGTTGAAGGAATATCTAGTGTATTCTAGATTATAACCTCTTAAGAGTTTAGACATTGAAAATGTATTGTCTATTGCCACCTCTTAGCCTACCTATGATGTCCTGTGATGAGCAGAAATCTTCAACTTTGATGTGCAGTCCGTTAATGTTTTCATGTGGGTCTTGGTTTCATTATCTCATGTAAGAACAAGGTTATAAAAATACTCTTTCCTTTTCTTCTATCAGTTTTAATTACTTATTGTGTATACTAATGTCTTTACTTCATTTGAAATTTGTTTTTTATACAAAAAAATAGAGAGAGGGATACAACTTTATTTTTCTCTACTTGGTGAACCAAATTTCCAACATCCTTTACTGACTAATTCATCCTTTCCCCACACTTGTGGGGTCATTTCCATTATATGATCAAGTCTGCATGGATTTATTGAATTGTCTCCAGACCGTTCTGTTGTTTATTACGTGGCTATTGGTATTTAGTCTTTGCTATTCTAACACTGTAATACATCTAAAAGTAGGTAAAGTACTTCCTCCACCTCCTTTGTTCTTCTGTTTCAAGTATGTCCTTGTTCATTTGTGAAGTTTTATTTCTCAATTTGAAGTTTGCCAAGTTTAGCCAAAGACTGGTGGGATTTTGCTGGAAATTGTACTGAATTTACAGAAGAACTGATATGTTTTATAATAGATTATCCCCTCCATAATCATGATGTGTATTCCCACTTATTTAGCTTTCCTTTAATAAACCCCAGTAGAGGTCATATTTTTCTCTTAAAGGACTTTGAGTATTCTAGATGAATTGCTATACACTTTAGTGTTGGAACTATTGTTAAGTGATGTCTAATTTTCTATTATATTTTCTAACTGATGACTGTTGATTTAGTTGTATGCTATTGATTCATGTATTTTGATTTTGTTTTTAACTTGGAAGCTTTATTAAACTCTCTTGTTAGTTTTCAGGGTTATTCCATAGTGTGGATAGGACTGCTGCTTTGTGGTTGAGCAAGTCTTCTGTAAATAATGGCTTTAAAGGTTTCCCTTCTTCCTTAAATATTTTCCCTTCAATATCAGTTTTATCGGTTATCAGGAAATATTTTTATTTCCATTGACCTTACATACCTTTTTCTTAATTTTTTCTGACCATATATGGAATAAAGATGTGATTATTTCTTATCCCCTCAACAGCTACACACTTCCTAATCCTGATGCCTCTGCGATGCATGGAATGTTTGCACCCCTCCAAAATAATCTCTAACGCAGTCACCTTAAGAGGGGAGGCCTTTAGAAGGTGTTGGGGTCATCAGAGTTCCTTGCTTATAAAGGAGATTAGAACCCTTATCAAAGAGGCTTCTCACAGCATTCGGCCCCCGTTTGCCCTTTTGTCTTCTGCCCTATGAGGACACAGTGTTTAAGGTGCCTTCTTGGAAGCAGAGACTATGCCCTCACCAGCCACTGAACTTGCTGGTGCCTTGATTTTGAACTTTCTAATCTCTTGAGCTGTGAGAAATAAATGTAGCTGTTTACAAATGTTGCAGTCTTGAGTTGTTATAGCAACACAAACAGATGAATTCTTTTTAATGATTTTGTTGTTGTTTTATTCCATTCTTGAAGAGCCCCAGTTCTACAGTCAAGAGTAGCTGCAATAACAGGTATTTTTTTCTGGCTTTAAATCTTTACGTAAGTGTGTCTAAAATTTCTACGGTGCCTGTGACTCAGTGAGGAGGGCGCTAGCCCCATGTACTGAGAGTGGTGAGTTCAAACCCAGCCCCGGCCAAACTGCAACAACAACAACAGCAAAAATATCCAGGTGTTGTGGAGTGCGCCTGTAGTCCCGGCTACTCGGGAGGCTGAAGCAAGAGAATCGCCTAAGCCCAAAGAGTTTGGAGGTTGTTGTGAGCTGTGACGCTACAGCACTCTACTGAGGATTAATAAGTGAGACTTTGTCTCAAAAAAAAAAAAAAAAATTCTGTGGTGTGTGGGCTGTGTGCTGTAGAAATTTAGTATACACATTACTTTTAAAAGCTCCTGTTCTGTCCTAGTTTCTTGAGAGTTGTTGTCACAAATAATCTGATCTTTGTAAAATAACCTTTGGGCTTCCATAAAAATAATCATGTGATGTTGATCCTTTTGTCCGTGAAAAAGAGATCTACAGCGGTATATCCATGAATTCCTGGCATAAACAGCTTAAAGATGTTATTTTTTAAAGTATTCTTTTATATTTGGATGGCTAATATTTTATCTAGAATGTTGATATCTATGTAAATAAATGAAATTTCTTATCATTTTGTTTTTATATGTCTTGCTCTAGAAGCTAAATGGTATTAATAATGCATATGGCATGAAAAGGGCAGTTATTTTTCTGTTACATGGAGTAATTGATATAAGGATTATCTGTTTTTTTAGCACAAGAAAGAATTTACTCAAGGCAATAGAGAATGAAGTTGGCACTTGAGGGAGAGAGTTTTGATTACAATTTCAATTTATTTTACTGTTATTCGCTTAGTCAGGTTTTCTTTAACATTTTTGAAATATATTATATTTCCAGAAATTTACCTATGCCATCTAGATTTTCAAACTAATCACTCTGCTTTTTTTCATAGTATTTTTTGAAATAAAGTATTTCCTTTAGGACACTTTTAAATTTATAGCAAAGTTGCGAAGATAGTACAGAGAACTCCCAAATACCCCATATCTGGTCTCCCTTTATATATTTCTTATAATTAATGAGCAAGTCTTGATACATTATTATTTACTAAAGTCCATCCTGTATGTAAGTTTCCTAGTCTTTGTGTAACACCCTTTCTCTCTTCTAAAGTCACATCCGTGATCCCATAGTACACTTAGTTGCTGTATCTCCTTAGGCTGTTCTTACTGGTGATCATTTCTGAGGCTTTCCTTGTTTTCAATGACACTTCAAGCCTCTGGCGAGAAATTTTAACTTCCTTCAAGGGTCAAAAGGCATGAATTATCTTCAGAGTAGAAAGGATCTTTTGATAGGTTTAAGGCTATTTCTGCAGGAAAACAAATTATCTATTCTCAAGGATACAAAATCATTTGTCATGAACCTATATGCCTAACTAAGTAATATTGATATTTGTAACAAAATGTAAGTAACCCTGATGATAATTACAAGGATTTGGAGTCTTGAGGGAATGAGGTGGGGCAGGGGTGGGAGGAGTGTTTTTAATGTTTATCTAACATTCCAGTAGAAAAGCAAATCTCCTGGAGGTATTTTATACCTAGCGTTGCCTATGAGGCTCTCCTAATTACTCTCACAGGGGTATGTGTGAATATCACAGACTGTTTATTTTCCCTGAAGATTTCACAGTTTCTAAAACGAAAGAAATAGTTCAAACAAAATAATTACAGATTTTATTCCTCTGCCACATGATCCAGAGAAAGTAGGGTCTCTAGCTGACAGGAAACAAGAATGGAATTGGCAAATTTTAAAACAGAGAATATGTTCAACACTTACATGGAACTTGACAGCAGCCTAAGTACATCCACATACGTTATACCATCTGCCTTCTCTCAACTCCTTGGGTAAAATGAGGATTCTGATTCCAGTTTACAGATGATGAAATGAAAGTTCTGACAATTGATCCGATTTGAACAAGTCTCTATTAGCAGTAAAGGCAGACTCAGAGCATATGCCTGGGACCCGCCCCCAGTCAGGGCTAAGTCCCAAATTCCTCCAGCTGGTTGTGTCCAAGTGATTAGTGAATTGAGGACAGTGGACTGCCGCACAAAGGGCACAGACATGGGCGTTCAGTTCACAAATATTAATGGAACTGCATCGAGGAAGAAAATTTACTTCCCAAAGACATAAAAACCTATAAAGTTGGTGTCAGAGGGCAGCATTATTCTGCTGAAAGTATATATGTAGAACATGATTCATTCTTGGCAGACCCATTATTGGTTGCTTGCAAGTAGAGCCTGTCACCCACCCTGGTCAGCTAAATTCTCTATAGAGATAAACTGCCCAAGTGCTGGCTGAAGTATCACTGTTCACTGTGGGAAGCTAGCAGGGGTATCACTGTATTACCTATGAACTTTCTGTTAGGAGATAAAATCCAGAGAAAGCGATCTAGAAACCATGTTATAAAAATGTAAGAAGAATGGAAATGTCTAACTCTATGGAACAAAAGTGTGTGTAGAGAAGACCTAAGGGGATGATAGTCCCCTGAGAATCCCCCCCCTCTTCCACAGCACCCGCTGCCACACATAGATGAACACGTGTGCACAACACACTCAAGGGCATGGGCCCAGCATCTAGGGACGGTCTTTCAGCCAGAGATGATTGAAACAGGTGCAGATGCCTGATCTAAGCTGTTCAACTCGAATCTCCCTCCAGAATGAATTGGAAAGACAAGGCAAATGGGAAAAGAGGCTGAGTCACGTGGGTGGTGTCAAGGCTGCAGAAGGGAAATCCACACACTTGGGCCACGAGGGCCCTGCCTCATTCCTCCCCTTCCTTAACACGGGGTTATTTGGCATTTTCTTTGCATTCAGGAGCTTCTGCCTCAGGCTCCTTCCAGCTTTTTGTTGTTGTTGTTGTTTTGTTTTTATTGTTGAATCATAGCTGAGTACATTAGTGCAATCAAGGGGTACAATGTCCTTCCAGCACGTTTTTATCTGGGCATGAGCTAATGTGAAGTGGGCTTTTGATATTTACAACCAAAAGAATCTCTGCAAAACTATCTGCAACACGGCAAGAGAGCCGAAGGCAGGTGATAAACATCCTTTCCTAATGCTGCTTCTTCCTGTCTATGATAGATTAATTGATTAGTTGCTTAAGTGATCAATTTATGCAAATAACTATCATACGTTAAAATACTTGTACAAAACGATCTCTCTTCTTGGTAAGTTTAATAGCTCTTAAATGGCAGCTATGAGAAAGTATGATTTTTATGCTTTTAGGTTCTGTATATGACATGTCATATATTTAACTTGTATTATGTTACATGTGTTTGTGTGTGTGTACACATAAACACACAGACACTAAGATCTAGAAAATTAAATTGTCAATTGTGGAATAAGAATGAAATTTAAGTTTAAAATTGGTTTATATTTTTCTCAGTTATAAAATACCATATACTTGTTGGAGAAAATTTTAAACTGTGTAACAGTTAGCTAGAGGGCTTTACTTATAGTTTATCTGGTCTGTGAGCAATTCGTAAAGTAATGATTATTTCTGCTTACAGGTGAGAAACTGTGTGTGTGTGTGTGTGTGTGTGTGTGTGTGTGTGTGTCTGTCTGTATGTGTGGGCCCAAACCACAAACTAAACACAAGTTTGTAGTGTGGACTAACCATAAAAAATATGGAAAAGCATAATGATTGCTATAAAGCAATTCATAATACTCACACTTGAAGCAAAATGCACGCAGAAAAAGAAATCTACCTTCAGAGAATCTATTCAGATTTAATGCTCTGCAGCTAACATAAATATGAAAAAGATTCTAAACACTTCTGCCGTATTTGGCAAAAATGAGTAAGAGGTGGGAGGCCTTTAATACACTTGCTGAATCACATTTGCCACTGAGGCAGGCAGGAGGGGAGCACGGTGCCATGAAAAATAAAAATTCATAGGCAGCTTTGATATGAATGCGATTTGCATTGTTTAAGGAGATATGCTCTTGTCAACAACTCCACAGCTTCAGTGTCAAAAGGCAGGTCTTTCCTACAAATGTTAAACATGTACTTATCCCCTCTAAGATGTGAGCAGACACTGCTTTACACACCAGCCCAAGTCAGCAGGAAGATCTAAGGGTTCCCTCATTCATTAAGTTGATATTTGGGCACATTTTAAAATTGAAAACATTTAATTTCCCAAGTAATCTACATTCACTATAAAATTTGAACTTATAACTAGTGAAAAATAATAACAAAAACTTCTGTCTTAATAACAAAATAAGTTTTTATAATAACAAAAACTTCTATCTGGATGAATGTTCTTTCATACTTTTCTAAATATCTATATATACCAATCTAAATATTTTACTAATATGAGGTCATATTGTTCTGTCACCTGCTTTATTTTACTTGACAATATTTTGTCATGGTGGAGAGGTAGTTCTCCATGAGTCACTCGTGTTTCTGCACGTCTTACAAACAGACCCATTCACCATGACTGCCTCCATCTATCTTTTCCTTCCAAATATTCATATATGGCAAACAAGTTTGGTAGACTGGAAAGTCTTTATTCAGAACAAAGAGAAAATGTGCTTATTGTTGAATAGAAAAGATTAGGTTTCCTAAGCTCAGAGTTCCTCTTCTTTAATGTAACCACGATGCCAATGCGACTTTCATCTAACCCACTTCCTGTCAACCATTTAGGAATTGGGACTTCAGAAATTGGCAAAAAAGAAAAAAGAAATTCTGGCTCCTACCACTGCTCTGAGTATGAGAGTCCTTTCTCATTGACCCAGAAGTCTTGTGTCTTTTTTCCTAGGGTCCATTAAACTATGGCAGACTTGTTGCCTTACAAGTTTGGTAGAATCTCAGACTAGTCATGGCTCATGACAATTATTTTGCTAATCCATTGCTCAATATCATCTTTTGCTAGCTGCATTTTAACAAATGCACTATCATGTCATTATCCAATTCCCTATTGTGAGATCCTTAAACTGTTTCTGCTGTCTTGCTCTTGAATATAATACTCGTACACAACATAATTATATATGCATCCTTCATAAATAACTATTTCTGAATGAAAACTCAGTAAATGTTTACTGTTGATAAAGTGCAGACACAATACCCTGTGATATTTTCTGGGCATTTGGTAACGAACTTCTACTGGCTGTTGAAGTCAGGCTCACGAGGGGAAGACAGGTCAACCAAGGGCAGATGATGGGATGGCCCAGTGTCAGAGGCCAGTTATTCTGGTATTTGCTGTGAAAATAAGAGGAGGCAAAAGGTCAGAAATCCAAAAGGATGATGTGACTCAAAACCTAAGACATAAGCTCCAACCCTCATTCTCCACCTCTGCCACTGGAGTCCGGCGTCGGTCAAACTCACACACACAAGACGAGGCCAAGCCAAGGCCTGGCTGGCTCAACTGGCAAGGATACAATGAGCCACTTTTAGATTTAGGCAGTTGATTATTTAGACAGCAAAAAGGGAAGCCAGATCCCCAAGATTTGTCCCAAAACCTGCCTGGAGATCACCAAGACAGAAGGGACCGGATGACAAGAGCCTGAGCTGGGCGCCCTGTGTCACAGATGAGCTGAGCAGTTTTCTGTTCTGCAGCTCTGCTCTGGGGCGGGAGGACAGGACAGAAAGATCCCACCTCATCAGCCACGTGGAGACCCCGCCTCCTGACAGCCTCCCAGAGGAGAGAGGGTGGCGGCTTCATCCCCTCCCATCCTCTCATATTCTGGAAGAGTCCCAGGCCTTCTGCCAGGGCTTGGGTTAGCTGCCGTTCACGTGCTTGCCTGCATGGACAGTTCCAAGGCACAGAGCACCCCGCTGGAGCCATTGTCCTGTACTTACCTGTCTCTCCTCTTCTCGAATTATCTCCTCCAGCCTAATGCCTGCTGTTGCACATTCTCCAACACGTACCTCACGCTCTTGCCTTGGTAGAGGGTCAGCCTTTGACTGGGAACATTATTCTCCGTCTTTTACCCCCTAGGAAAGTCCCAACCATCTGCCAAGCTGAGCCTGATGCCTTGACATACTTAATAGCACACAGCCCAAGAGCCCAGCAGGGTGGGTAATATGCCCACCCCACAGGGAACTTTCTCAGTCTTCTCCAGCTTATAAGAAGCAGAGCTGAGATGCCACCCTTTGTCCCTTCACAGGACACAGCACCACTCCTGGCATGTAGCAAGTCATCACGAAGTGTCTGGAAATTCACACCAAATGAC
>CAUYRH010002769.1:0-16556 GCA_963574655.1 Perodicticus potto
CCATAACTTCCCTTTCCTGCTCCCTTGCCCAGGGAGAGAATTTCAGTAGAATTTCCATAGACCAAGAAGCCATAGGCTGCTAGAAAACAGTCCTTTCTTTTGTCTGGAGCAAAACAACATGGAGTTAGATTTGACCCTCAATTGGGACAAGAGGAGTCATTATCAGGCCGGGTGTGGTAGCTCCTGGGTATAATCCCAGCACTCTGGGAGGCTGAGGTAGCTCCTGCCTGTAATCCCAGCACTCTGGGCGGCCAAGGTGGCTCACGTCTGTAATTCTAGCACTCTGGGAGAATGAGAGTAGCTCCCTCCTGTAATCCCAGTACTTTGGGAAGTGGAGGGTAGTTCACGCCTATTAATTCCAGCACTCTGGGAGGTCGAGGGCAGCTCAAGAGTGTAATCCCAGCCCTCTGGGAGGTTGAAGGTGGCTCCTGCCTGTAATCTCAGCTCTCTGGGAGGCCAAGGTTGGTTTCATCTTGTAATCTTAGCACTCTGGGAGGTTGAGGGTGGCTCCTGCTTGTAATCCCATCACTCTGGGAGACTCAGGGTGGCTCTGGCCTACAATCCCAGCCCTCTAGGAGGTTGAGGGTGGCTCCCGCCTGTAATCCCAGCCCTCTAGGTGGTTAAGGGTGGCTCCCGCCTGTAATCTCAGCCCTCTAAGAGGTTGAGGGTGGCTCCTGCCTGTAATCCCAGCCCTCTAGGAGGTTAAGGGTGGCTCCCGCCTGTAATCTCAGCCCTCTAGGAGGTTGAGGGTGGCTCCTGCCTGTAATCCCAACCCTCTAGGTTGAGGTTGGCTTCCACCTGTAATCCCAGCCCTCTAGGAGGTTGAAGGTGGCTCCTGCCTGTAATCCCAGCACTCTGGGAGGCCAAGGTGGCTCACCCTGTAATCCCAACATTCTGGGGAGGTTGAGGGTGGCTCACACCTATTAATTTCAGCACTCTTGGAGGCCAAGGGTGGCTCTTGCCTTAATCTCAGCACTCTGAGAGGCCAAGGGTGGCTCATGCCTTAATCTCAGCACTCTAGGAGGCTGAGGTAGCTCACGCCTATAATCCCAGCACCTTGGGAGGCCGAGGCAGGTGACTGCTTGAGCTCAGGAGTTCAAGAGCAGCCTGAGCAAGAGTGAGACCTTGCCTCTAGTAAAAACAGAAAAACTAGCTGGGCATTTTGGTGGGTACCTGTAGTCCCAGCTACTCGGAAGGCTGAGGCAGGAGGATCTTTTGAGCCCTGGAATGTGAGGTTGCTATGAGCTATGATGCCATAGCACTCTAGCTTGAGGCAATAGAGTGAGACTCTGTCTCAAAAAAGAAGAATAATACCAATTTTATGTTTTATTATAAGGATAAGGCCACAATGGCTTGTCCAGGGTAAACTCTAGACAACACCTAGGTATTCTTATTCAGCTCCAATCCCTTTTTATCTGCAAAGCCATCTCAGATCTCCCATCAGCACAGGGAGATCTCTCTTAACTTTGTACCCTTACGTCATAGCAGGCATGCCTCCTATTACATTCTTGTGTGTACCTGGTTATCATTGTCTGGCACAGAAAGATACTCAATAAATATTGATAGTTGGATTAAAATCTCCTAGAATGACATCCTCATACAAGGTAAGAAGTGTTGTGACTCTAGCTATAAAGCAGACAAAACACTTGATATTACAGATAAAAATATACTTTTAAATGCATAGCCAACTTTCAGGTAAATTAGAGAAACTTTAATGGGGACACACACACACAAGGGACGAGAATTCCCCTAAAACTATCACTAAAGCAAAAGTTTGTCTATCTAATTAGCTTTGAAACTTGGTTTTAAGGGTGTTATGGAGAATCGGAGATAACATAGTGCCTTCAAAAGACAAGGAGTTGTAGCTGAGATTCCTGCATAAAAGCGAGATTTGCAAAGGGTTATGTACTCAGTGAAATGGAAGACTAGGAAAAACAAATGAACAAACAAACAAACAAACAAACACAACACCCTACCTATCTTCAATGAATAAAAACAAGGAAACTTGTAAGTTGGCCTGGATTCACCGGTGTTAAAATCACAGACCTCCCCTCACATAGGTTTAGAGTTTGAATCGATACTACCTGCATGCTTAGGGAAACTTTGGATGAAAAATCAATTTAAATTGGTCCAGGTTGGTAGAATCCCAGAGTACCTGGCAGAAGCAGGTCTTCTCTAGGGGGATAGACAGCCAAGCCTCTTAGGAGTCTAACAAAGAAAGTCCCACTAAACATTAGATCACAATCTGAAATTACAAACCACACTAGAAAACAAATTATCATGAGTGTGAGCCAGGAGAACCACAAAGAATAGAATTAGATCTTATATAATAGTTACCATGTGTAAATTGTTTTAAATGTTTAAAGAAATAAAAATAATCAAAAGCATAAAAGAGAATAAATAACATCTAAAAAGACCAGGCAGAATTACAAATCAAATAGTACTTCTAGAAGTAAAAGTGTATATAATAATTAGAAACATAGTAAATGAGTAAAAAGTAGAGTAGATACAGTAAAGAGAGAATCGGGGAACTGGAAGATAAATCTGAAGAAATTACTCAGGATAAAGCAAAAAGTGTAGGAGAAAGAAATAAACGAGAAACATGAGATGTTACAGGGGCCAGAAAGAAAAAGAATTTGAGATAGGCAATATTTAGAGAAAATGGCTAAAATTTTTCCAGAATTATGGACAAGAAGCAGAGATAGTTTAATCTTTGAATCTAAAGCATCTAACAAGTCCTGATACATAGTAGATACCAATAAATATTTGTCAAGTTGGATTGATACAAATGCTCTATTCTTTGCTTGTCCTTTTCTTCATATATTTATTTATTTTTAAAAATGATCACCAGAAATGCAGTGAACAAAACAAAGTTCTTCATTTGAGCTTGTGTTCTAGATGAAGATAACAAAAAATAAATAAATAATGTAGAATGTAAAATTTGTGATTTGTTATCTTCTAGATGAAGATAACAAAAAAGTAAATAAAGAATGAAGAATGTAAAATTTGCGATACTTTTGGGTTATAAGAAGTATTATGAAGGAAATGAAAGGGCTACTTAATAGCAATACTGGGAATAGGATTTCACTGAAGAAGTGAGACCTCAATGATGAGAAATCATGTGCAAGTATTCTAAGTTTAGATACTATGTGCAGCAAGTACAAAGGCCCTGAGTGAGAAATCACTTGTCATTTTTGAGGAAAAGAAAAGAGGCCAATGAGTCTGGTGCATAGTATGTGATGTAGTCTGAGAAGTGGGTAAGAGCAATGTGGTTCTTCCTTTTTTTTCTAAGAGCAGTAGGAACTCATTGGAAGGTTTTAGGCATAGGAGTGGTACACCCTGACTACTCTCTGGCTACTCAGTGGGGCAAGAATGAAAGCAAGGAGACTTGTTAGCGATTTTAGTTGTCCAGGCAAGAGACAACGGCAGCTTGGAATAGGGTGATAGCCACGGGTATGGAGAAAGGGGAAGGATTTAGATATATCTGAGAAGTAGAAACAATGTATTGAAGGGAGAAATGAAGAGTGAAAAAAAAGGAAGCAGGGATCAAGTATGATTCCTCGTTTTTTGGATTGGGCAACTGGGTAAATAGTTTTGACATTTTCTAAGATGGAATGAGTAGAAAAATAACATTTTGGGGGTGGGTGGGAATATGAATCAGCTCTGTTCTGGCATGTTAAACTGAGGTGCCTATTAGAAGCCCTAATAGACAGCTAAATATATGAATCTAGAGGACTTTAGGAAAATGAGCCCCAAGCCACAGAATGTTTGAAGCTCGTGTTTCCTTCAAGATCTACCTGTAGTATGTGCTTGCACAAGAGTACACATAAGGGCCTGGCCACTTCCAGCTATAGACTCTGGGAAAAGGGTCAGTGTAGCTCCTGAATTCAGGAGACCTTACCTGGCCCCTGCCCAAATCAGAAGGGGATCCTGGGTTCTTCAGGCCTGTCTAGCTGCTGTAGTTTTAAGCTAATGGGCTTTCTGAGGGATGCCAAAAGACTGAGTACAGAAAATGAGTCGGTGACAAACCCAGGCGGCTCTTGTGTGGGGAAGGGTGGAGAAGCCATCATGCAATCTGGCTCCCACCCACTCCCGCCCACCAGCTGAGAGCATTGTATCCTAGAGATCCAAAAGAGTAGAGTCAAGAATATGACACATCAAGAGGTACAATGGAAAAGGAGATCCCAGCATGAGGTAATAACCAAAAAATGCCATAGCCCATTACATAAGCGAAAGTGAAACCCGAGGAACGAATAAACAAAGGATATCAGATTGATATAAAAATACAAGAAGCTCACTCTGTGGTTGCTGACATACATCATTGTGGAAACAAAATCATGTCCAAAATGACTATGGTTAAACTTGGAACCACATGACAGGAGCTGTAGGAAGTTCCAAAAGAATAAAAAAATAACTTGAACAAAGTAGCATTCTTCCCCAGGCTTACTACTCTGAGGGAAGGACAAGCATCTCTCTGGAAGCAAGGGACCACATTTTGTGCTATGCTTGCTTAAATCTGTTCTATTCTGCCAGCCATGGGACCAAAACATTTACGACTTAGAATAAGAACTATCCTGAGTGGTTTTCATATTGACTTTCACTCATTCTCCATTTTCCTTAGTTATTCTCAAATGCATAGAAATCCTGTGTATTCATTCATTCCTCCATGCAACCACTAATAGAGACCAACCCCATGCCAGGCATTGTCCTGGGTACTGCAAAGAACTGCAGTGAAGCAGAAAGGTAAGATCTCTGCCCAGGTGGCAGATGAGGCGCAAAAGAGTAAGCAGGGCTGGAATCTGGACTTGCGCCTTAGCTGAAAAGTAATTGCTATTCAAAGGTTTTGGGCAGGCAAGAAACATAATCAGATTATATTTTAGACACATTATGCAAACAGGTAGGTAAGAATGGACAGCAAGGGGATAAGAACCATGCCAAGAGATCAGAGGATTAGTGTGGTGTCGATGGAAAAGGAGCCATCCTCTGTGAAATAGTTTAAAGAGGTTTATTCTGAGCCAAATTTGAGGACCATGACATGGAGCTACACCCAAGTAGCCTTGAGGAAGTAGACTAGCAGTGGTGGGGTTATACTTTGGTTTTATACATTTTAGGGAGACAGGAATTACAAGTGAGGTATATATCAATATGTGGAAAACATACCTTGGTTTGGCCCCAAAAGGTTGAACATCTGGAAGGAGGGGAGCTTACAGATTATAGGTGGATTTAAAGACTTATTAGCTGACAATTGGCTGAGTTAGTCTAAAAGATGAGGAATCAGTGAAAAAGGAATGCTTAAAATAATCTATTAATCAGACTAAGACAAACTCAAGTGGTTTCTTAAGTATACTGAGCACCTGCAGGTAGGTTTTGCATAGTCTTATAACTGTTAATGAGTCACAAAGGACATCTCTAAGAAGGGGAAGGGTCAAGACTAGGCATGTCTGATCTTCTTTCTCATGGCTAGCAACCCAGGTGTAGGGATCCCCTTGGCCAAGGGGCTTCTGAGATGGGAGGGCCTTAAAATTTTATTTTAGTTCACAGTAGTAGCTAGATAAGAAAATATGGCAGCCTGGATGAATTTGGTGGCCAAAGAGATAAAAAGAGATAAAAAGGTGAGAATAAAGAGAGATTTTTGAGGTAGCATGAGCAAGGAGGGGCTGGGGGAATGGTGGTGGGATAGGCAAGGAAAGAGACAAGGAAAACGCTGATATTTCTGGCATGAGTGACGAAGTGAATGGTAGGAGGCCAGGAGGACCCGGCGAGAGGGTAAATGGAGAAAAGATGCGTTAGCTTTAACTCATATTGAGCACATCTGCAATTCTCAGGTCAAGTATGCTGTGGGGTGTTCTCATCAGGAGCTCAGGAGAGAGATTCAGGAGGTGGAGTGCCAGTGGGCACAAAGTTAAAGAATCACAAGACACTCCTCAAAGAGAGAGTACAGATCGAACAGAGATATTGATGTTACATATTTTAAATGAAGAAACACTGGAATATTCTGCCTCAAAAACTAATTTCTGTATTCTTTGGAGCCTTACATCAATTCTTTTCCTCTACTATAGTTTTCTATATTCTTCCAACAACCAGTCTCTCCAATTAAGAAGATTAAGAACTTTGACAATATTCCTTCCGGAGCACTCATTGTTTGGCCCAGCTCTTAAAAAGATTCCCAATTAGCTCTATTCATTTCCGTCTTGTTTGGAAGGGGAGGTCTTCCTCATCATAACCACATCTTCACACAAATTGTTTGGTAAGTCACCTACCTTTTGTTCAAGAGCTTACAGGTTTCCAGGGACACTGGACCCAGAGCAGCACAGGCTATGGGGTGGGGATGAAAGGATGGTGGGTTTTACCCTTAAAGATCACTCAGCCTAGATGGAGTCCTTCCTACTCTGAGTCCTTCCATTCTCCTTGGTCCTGATGGCAGATTTGAGGACTTCGCTCCTTTCACATCACCTTCTCTGCCCCCACTTTCTTCTTGCCTGCCTTTTCCTTACCCCAGCGTAGGTTATCCAGTCACTGGATATATGGAAAGACTGTACATTTAGCATATCCTTTGAGGCTTTGTTTCAGTTTCCATCTTTAGTGCTCTTAGGTATCAGGAAGAAAGTGGATGGGAAAAGAAATACACCAGGAGCATATTACTAGACTGATCTGCCACACTTTCAAATGGCAGGTCACCACCTAAGGATAAGTAATTCGAGGATCAACCAAGTATTAAGTTGTAGTGTTCTTAATACTGCCAGGAGTTCATTAAAAGGCTAGGAATGTGGGGCAAAAAGGCTGGGAATGGGGAATGTGGGGCAAAAGATCAGACACCCAAGCTGTTGAAAACCTCAGAGTTTTGGTATACATATGCACAATTTAAAAAATATATTTGCAAAAATCAATGTGTCTCCAGTCCAACCCTTCCTGTTAATCAAAGGAATTGCTGAGCTTCTTGGCCCAGTCTGTGATCCAAGGTCTGACCGTTGCTGTCCATGAGGGCCTCAATGAATTCCTCCCTGAGCCTCCAGACTTCCTTGGCTGGCGACTTGTTCCTCTTGGGACAGCTTTTGCCTGAGCTGAGCTGAGCGGCCTGGCCCCCAGCTGTGCAGAGCCCTCTCTCCGGTAAGAGGAAACGCTTTCAGCTCAGTCGGTTAATACAAACATTCAAAAGCAAACATTCAAAAACCACAGATCATGTTCGCATAAATAAAATAGGATTGAGAAAAGCTTTGCCCCAAGAAACCAAAGGAGTGTTTAAAGAACTGCCCAAGCTTTCCAAGTAGGGAGGTAGCAAAGCCACAGCAATTCCAAAGGTTTGTGTGCTTGGTGGAGCTGGGTGGCTGCAGCCACAGGCCTTTGAAGGGGAAATGCCATCCCTGGTACAGGCAGTCGGCCAGCCCCTGAGTCCTGAAAGTACCAGAGAGAAGCAGAAAGCAGTAAAGAGGAAGGGGGAGCAGTTTGGAAGTGAAAAGGGGGAGGAAGGGACCAAGCAGATAAATAAGACTTCCCATGTGGGGTCCCAGCTCCCACACCAAAGAGCCACTGGACAGCCCTTGAGATGGAGCTGGGGCCTGGTGAGTCCTGGATGGTGGCACAGCCCAGAGTGACTCAGGCTGCGAGGAGGGGCATGCTTTGTCCCTAAGGGATGGAGAGGGGTGGTGGTGTCTGGCCTGGGAGATGCCTTTGCTTTGAAAGCTTCAGAGGAAATTAACTTTACAAGGTGCCTCCCTGTCTCCCAGAGTTATTAAAAGAAAGGAGGGAGCAAAGAAGAAATGGAAAAATGGTAATACCTCAGGAAGGGCTGTGTGATCCTGACTGGAGGAAATGGGAGGCAGATTAAGCTGACGAATGTATGACCACTCCTAAGGGAGGAAGGACTCTGAATGTGACCTTGTGCAAATGGAAAAAGAAAAGAAACCCAGCAAATTCAACAACAGCTGACATGACCAAGGAGAAAACCCACACATGCAAACACATACATAGCCCTTTGAATATGTAGAGATGAGTGACTATAGAGGGCCTCAAAACCTGTAAGTAAACAAAGTAACTGTTAGTGCTCCTGTCTCTGCAGGGCAGCATTGAATGCCAAAGGCACAGCAGGAGTGGGAGAGTTGGTGCATATCATTGGGTCACCAGAGGTATTAACTGGAGCCTCTGGGAGTTACTACAGTTTGGGCTCATAGATAGATATCTAGGCATGGGCGGTTCTTTAATTGATGAAAAAAAAAGTACTAGATGTAAAATTTAAAAAAAGAGAGAAAGGCCAGGTGTTTTCCTGCATGTTAACAAACTGGGATTTGAATTTAAAAAACCTTCCTGCCTGACGATAATCCTTAGATCAGGCAAGGCCACCTTGCCCAACTGGCAAGCCCAGCCAGTGTTTGAAAGCACAATCCTTGGAAACTTGTGCCTGCCCAGACACATGTACCCAGCAAGTTCTTGACATTAAAAAAAAAGTATTCAGGTGGGATGAAAAATCACAGTGCTTGGGGAAAAAACACATTGAGAAACAACTCATCTACTGCTTCATTTCTCTCTGTTTCTTAGCCCTTTAATCTCCCCAAACTCCTTCAGACTGTAGATCTATAAGGACTTTGATTCAGCCTCTGGAGCTAACACTCACAGTGAGCAGCATCTTAATGGAAGGGTTAGTGCCTTGCCCTCTGGACAGCTCTGCAGTAGTCCATTGGTGAAGGAAACATCTCCAGCAGGTTTCTGCTTTCTCCTTCATCAAAGCTGTTCTCTGAAACTCCCACAGCACTTCTCCAACATGGAAAGCCCTGGGAGGGTTGGGAATTTTCTTCACCAAATTAGAGTATCCCCACTGAAGTACTTCATGACAGAATTTGTCCAAATCAACATATATGTGGTCATGCTGGACAGCTCTAGCCTTCATAGGCTAATTTTATTTTCATTTTTTCCAATTCTTCTGAGTATCAATAGATTTACCAAATTATAGTCACAGTATACTGTTTGTTATATGCTAAGTGTTTTATATATTGTGTAATTTTTATAATAAGCCTATGAGATGGGTACCATGTTGTTTCCTTGGTTTACACATTGACTGCCACACTAGAAAAAAATTTTGTTTTCCTTGGAGCCATCGTATTATTCTATTAGGTCAAGACAGGTGAGGAGATAATGTGAGTTATATACGTTTCATGAGGGCCTGGGCTCAAAACTAGCTAGCATAAGTTAAATACAACTCACATGGCAGTTAATGTGTTAACTGAGGCTCAGAGAGGCTGGACAGGTTTTGAGAGGATATATAACTAATAATCATAGAATCAGAATTTGAACTCAGTTCTGTTTAACTCCCTTTAACCAGGACACTGGCCTAGTTCCCAGGGCCAAAGATAAATCTATTTCTGTAGCAGAGAGAAATTGGTAATAATCCTATGTTACATCTTTGACTAGCATAATTTAATCCTGCATTTCTGATACTGGCCAGCAAAGGTGCTGCCTAAACAAAGTCAGAACATTGCATTCAAGAAGTTAGATAATTTCCTAAATATCTCTTGATCTGTCATTGGTCCACATTAACCTCATTTCTGTCTATATCAATCTCTTTACTACTAGGTTCTTTATGTTTGTTTTCTTCATTCATTACATTTTTGTGTATCCTAAAATTACTTAAGATTGTAGGGAAGCCCCCATACTCTACCACTGCCAGATTTAATAAATTGGCTAATGGAATCATGATCAAAAATAAAACAACAACAAATCCCAACAGAATGGAATGACAGAACAAAATGAGTAAGAATAAATTAGGAATAGCGGTTAGGAATAGCTATTTGAGGTTCAGTTAATGAGCTGGTTGACTATGTGAAGGTAAAAAAAATGGATGCTGCCACTCAATAGTCAACTATGGGATATGGTGATGCCAGCCTTCCTTACTGGAAACAGAAGGTCCAGAACAACAGGTGGATAGCTCTAATTTTGTTTACACTTTAAGTATATTAAGTCCTGCTCTAGACACAAAGCTTAAATAGGCACAAGGGCATTTGAATATTAAATCAAAAAAGAATGATGAGAAAATAATGGAAGTGATTAAAAACTATAGTCAATGAAAATAGACTTGGAGTGTGTGTGTAGTGAAACATGGAGGGAGCAGAGTAACTGTCTTGAAACATTTGAAAGTGGGGAGTGTCGACTTTAGCAGGAAGATCTGGAACCAAAATGTAAAGAAATCTCAAGGGGCTGACTTTGGCTCATAAAAGGGAGACTTTTCTAACTGTCAGAACTACCAAAATATAATGTACTGCCTCAAATGATGATAAATTTCCTATCCTTGGAGCTACTTAAGTAGAGTCTGGATGATCACTTGTGCGAGATGCTTTAGAGAGAATTTTGACATTGAAGGTGAGTAAGGGTGGGAAGGTGACTTTATGATCGCTAGGGTCTCTTCCCATTATAAGACTCCACATTTAACATCTCTCACCCTTCACTCACCAATTGGGCAATCCCTAAAAGAGCTATTTCTCTCCAAGGGTCAACATCCCTTTCAGTAAAAGAATTACATCCTACCTGTGAAATCACAGGTTTGATGTGAAAATACTAGTTACAATTTCCTAGAATTTATAATATTTATTAAAATATTTTCATGAAGCACCTAACAATCACCTTGCTTACCCTCTGAGGCACACTGAGAGTCCCTGGACCAGGTTACATCTATGGGCTATCTGATTCTAAGATTCTGTGGTACTACAGATTTCAATCATATAACTTCAATTGTATCACTTGGGAAACTACGTTGTTGCTGCAAATGAGAGAAAACTCTTACTGTAATACAATGACTACAAAATGAAAGCAAAACATCATTACTATGATCCACCTCTCAGTTCTGCTTAGAAGCTGATTCTCAGGGGCTAGCTCCCCCTATGGCACCAAAAATGATTATAGCAGTTCTAAAGCTCATATCCCGACATAACTAAGCAAAACAAGGAAAAAAAGGTTCTAGCATTCCTAGCAAAAACCCAGAAGCTCACTTTAGTGTGGATTTACATGCCCATTCTTGAACCAATTACTTCATCTTACCAAGATAAGATGAAGAGGAGAATATCAATCCAACGAAACAATATGGTTGAGAATGACGGGACATGGTTCTCAAAGGAAATTAGAGTATCAAATAGAAGGACTAAGCAATGTTGGACAGTCCAGCCTTAGGCTGACATCAGCCTACAATTTCCACATATATAACAGTCACATTCCTTTCCCCAAAGGAGATAATATGAAATCTCATCTGATTACTGAAGCTAGATCCAAACCTGGGATTTCATGTTGAACCATGTCAAGTGCTTCTTCATGCTTCAGTGACAGGTGGGAGATAATTTCAGTTGTGCCCTATATATGATGAGAGAAGAGAGAATTGCAACAAAAATTCTTAATTGCCAAGAGGAGAATGTGAAACATCTAGTAGCCATCAGTCCTTGTACATATTACAGTCTTTTTGGACATAAATGGCAAAGACTTGCTATTTTGCAGTGAACTGAAGGTCTGGGGCAGTCGAAGTTTCACTCTCCAAGAGGATCTCCCTTGTCTGACTCTTCAGAGGATTGTGCGGCTTTAGCAGCCCACTGCTTATTGGTGTGAATGGAGTTGTATATATGATGGGTGATGGGACTTAGAAAATTTAGGGATTAGGCAATCATGCAGTATTGTCGGAGTTGGGGGGCTTTCTGTCATAGAAATCCCTTATACTTTTAGTTGGCTCCCATCTATGTGGTTCTGGTGTATTTCAACTTGACTAGGCCACAGGGTGCCCAGATATTTGGTTAAGCATTATCTTTGGGTTTCTCTGAGACTATTTTTCAATGAGATTAACATTTAAATTGGAAGACTGAGTAAACAGATTGCCCAGCCTAATATGGGTGGAACTCACCTGATCAGTGGAAGGCCTGTATAGAATTAACAAAAAGGTTGACCATCCTGCCTTCCTTCTCACAGCCTTCAAACAGGGGACAGCCTTTCCGGCTCTGACTGATACATTGGCTCTCGTAGGTCTGCAGCTTGGTAATAAATAGTGATCCTGGGACTTTCCAGGCTCCTAACTGTACAAGCCAATCCCTCATAATAAATCTCTTTTTCTCCATATAAGGCATCCTCTTGGCTCTGTTTATGTGGAGAATCCTGACTAGTCAATTTCATGCATTAGTAAGTTGGTAATAGAAGTTAAAAATCTAGTTCATTCATAGGTAGTTTTAGAATATAGGTTTGGGATGGTTGCAAATTAATGACCCCATATTGACCTCTGTTTGGGGAAAACACAAAGCAATGACCTGGGGAGGAGAGGAATCCTATGGTGGAAGGCTGCACACCAGCTATATCTTTCCAGAGGCATAGAGGTTCCTTTTGCCAGGCTTGAAAGATATAAAAAGAGGATTACAGAAGAGACTGGGGGAAGTCACATTAACCCAGGCCTCCATCTTACCTTATTATACCTCTCCATTCTCTTTCTTTTTATTGAAACCAATTTAACCTTAAGGAAGAAACCTGGCTTTTCCATGAAGTCAAAGATTCAGATTACTGCTCTCAGTCGACTTGGATTGTAGGTCATAGGCAGAAAATGTTTCCCAGAGCAAAACTCTATTAAATTCCTTCCCGGTTTTCAAAGGCTTTAGTTGCAAAGTAAATCAGTCTCCTTCCTGAAAGATGTACAAAGTCTTCAACCTATAACCAATATCTTCCTGCAGCCTGAACTTTTTGTCCAAGTCCCTTAATACTGCAGTCTAGGAGGTATATGAGTTGAGGGTACTGATACATATTAGATAATAGAACAACCAACTATCACACTACTACAAAGTATAAATTGCCAATGGCCAACTGTGTTTAAGACTGTTACTTGTCCCCAATACTAATTTATTTATTTATTTATTTTTTTCCCCAATACTAATTTAATCCTCCTCCTTAGTAACAAGATCTGTAACTTTTTGTTAGGCACACTGCCATGCAGAATAAAAGCTTCCATTCCCCTGCAAGTAAGTATGCCACATGGCCAAGTTCTGCAAATATGAAGTAATGAGTGCTATGTGTTCAAGGAGGAGAAGGAACTCAAGGTATCATTACCAGAAAGAATGGGGAGGCATGTTGGGTAACAAATGCTTTTTACCACATCCTTTACTATAATTTAGATTTCGTATCATCACTTGGCCTACGCTTTATAGATTCAATACTACTCTCTGGAGCATACCAAATTTTAAAGATCATTAATTAAATTATTTTCAGAAGAAGTTCAAAGGAGGACAGTAAGTATATTCTTTTTTTTTTCTTTTTTTGATCAACATTAATTTGAGTGTGCCATGGAACTTTAACCGTAGGTTCAAGTGTGCCGGGAGATAAAAAGGTTGAAACACACTGCTCTGGAGAAATTTTAAATAGAATTATAGGAGATTACAGATATTATAACATTCTTCTTAGCCCAGGGCACTGGCTCACACCTGTAATCCAGCACTCTGGGAGCTGAGGTAGGTGGACCACCTGAGCTCAGAAGTTTGAGACCAGCCTGAGCAAGAGCAAGAGCAAGAGCAGGAGCAAGAGCAAGACCAAGACCCAGTCTTTAAAAATAGCTGGGCGTTGTGGTGGGTGCCTGTAGTCCCAGCTACTTGGGAGGCTGAGGCAAGAGAATCACTTGAGCCCAACAGTTTGAGGTTGTTGTGAGCTATGACATCATGGCATGCTACTGAGGGTGACAAAGAAAGACAGTGTCTCAAAAAAAAAAAAAAAAGTTCTTTTGGGTGGGTTAACTTACAGGATTTTATTTTATTTTATTTTGAGACAGAGACTCAAGCTGTCACCCTTGGTAGAGTGCTGTGGCATCACAGCTCACAGCAACCTCCAATTCCTGGGCTCAAGCGAGTCTCCTGCCTCCGCCTCCCGAGTAGCTGGGACCACAGGGTCCCACCACCATGCCCGGCCATCTTTTGGTTGCAGCCATCATCGTTTGGCGGGCCCGGGCTGGATTCGAACCCGCCAGCTCAGGTGTACGTGGCTGGCGCCTTAGCCTGCTGAGCCACAGGCACCGAGCCAACTTACAGGATTTTAAATAAAGTACTTCTTTTTTTTTTGAGTCAGAGTCTTAAGCTGTCACCCTGGGTAGAGTGCCGTGGCTCACAACAACCTCAAACTCTTGGGCTCGAGCAATTCTCTTGCCTCAGCCTCCCAAGTAGCTGGGACTACAGGCGCCAGCCACAATGCCCGGCTATTTTTTTTGTTGCTATTCTTGCAGTTGTCATTGTTGGTTTAGCTGGCCTGGACCAGGTTTGAACCCACCAGCCTCAGTGTATGTGGCCAGCGGTCTACCTACTGAGCTATGGACATCACCAATAAAGTACTTCTTGACTGGACAAAGGCGCAGAGAATTAACTTGTTTTCCCTTTCATTTCTAAGGAGCATACACACTGGTCAGGGGAAAGGAGAATTTGCTTAAAAAAAATAGCCAAACCTCACAACTACCACCTAGGAAAGTGAGAATAAAAACACCTAGACCATTTTCTCCCAGCTGTTCATACACAGGTTAGCCACAAACAGTAGCTTCCTTCTTACAGAGTCCATTACCTGAAAGCCTGGGCGCCTGCTCCCGCTCGGCTTTCCTCACCACCTCAGGTTTTCCATTTCCAATGCTTAGAAGTTTTGTTTGTGAGGGTCCAAATATGGCAGCAACAAATTACAGGCTTCCAAACTGCACTAGCTCCAGAGGCCAAGGAAGTTGGCTGAACAACCTACCAATCTTTCCAGAGAAAGTTCTGAAGCAGAGAACTTGAAAACAACACCTTCCATCTGTTAGGAACATGGAAAAAGTTGCTGTCTCTTTTAGGTTGGCCAAAACCCTTAAACGCACAGCATCATAGCATCTGGTTAACCAACCACTGATACTTCAAAACACTGAGATTGGACTCTACTGTTTTTTTTTAGGAACAAAGAGCAGCCCAGTCAATGGTAGGACCACAGAGCTCCAGGAAAATAAGTTATTGGGCTTTAGAGACTGTCTTTGCACCACAGATTTATACCATATGGACTTAAACTAGAATCAACTGTTCAAGGAGCCAAAAGAAATCATGATACTAAAAGGTGGTATATGACAATGTCTTCTCACAGTAAAAATAACCCAGAGTGCTTAAAAGAAACCTGGGAGAAGCAACGTTTTCTTAATAACCTCAAAATAAAAAACGAAACCATTATTTAATGGTCCCCTACCTAAGGGAGATAGAAAACTTCCCTTAAAAAAACCAGAAACACATGGCTTAGTTTAATTCTCCTTGGTTGCAGAGCTCAGAGTATGAACACTTGCTTCCACCCTGTGAAATTAAGACTCACATTTTTCAAGTCCTTTCAGTTATCTGCTCTGGTCTTTTCATGGATTTTCTCCAGCCATACCATTTCTAATTCTGAAGCCATTCCCAAGATTTCCAACAGTTCTTGAAATTATACTTTTCTCATGTGGTTATCCTAACTCCCAGCTACAGCCTGTCCTTCCAAGTTCTGTCCTGAACAGAGGCAACACCTCACATCTATAGTCGGATTTACCAGCATGCCAAGCACACATTCCTCCCACAACTCAACATATCCATGTGTCATTAATAGATGTCACTGCATTCTTATTTCTTTTCCACACAGATCTTCTCACTGGGAAGTCCTGAATAGCCATGATATCTGAGGTCTGCTGCAATATCTTGGAACAGTGCTCAATTCAGCAGTGTATAATTCACAATGGACAATTAAATAGACCTGATGCTAATATCCTGGAACCCACTGAAAGAAACTAGCATTAGCATTAGCAGTTGGTTTCAAACTACTTGAAGTAACTGGAGTTTTGATGCCCAAACCAAGGAAATACATGAGTAACAGGAATCAAAGACTCAAGAAAGGAGCTAAACATGTTAGGAGAAATAGCCTACTGTCCATCAAATCTGCTAAGAAGTTTCACAAAGTATGAAGTTAAAAATTATAGCTACAATAATTTGTTAGTGGATACCAAATATAAAAAAGATATAAACTATAACATTGATAAGCTAACATGGTGGGTAGAAGTATTGAATTTTTGTATGCAATTAAAGTTATTATCAACTTAAAATAGGTTGCTATAACTACAAGATATTTTATGAGAGCTTCAAGGTAATCACAAAGAAAAAACCTTTAGTAAATATACGAAAGACTAAGAGAAAACAATCAAAACATACCAACATAGAAAGTCATCAAGTCACAAAGATAGCAAAAAGGAAGAAATTACGAGTCAGAAAATAATTAAAATAGCAATATATTAAGTCCTTACCTATCAATAATTAGTTTAGACAGAAATGGATTAAATTCTCCAATCAAAAGACAGAGTGGCTGAATAATAAGAAAACAAGATCCAAATATAGTAGAACCTTTCAGTAAGTTGACCTCCCAAGCGACTGTAACAAACTGGTCAACAAATTGAGTTCTGCAACATAAAGAACCAGGCCTCCTGGCTCACAGCCTATTGCTCAATGGCTCACAGCAACCTCCAATTCCTGGGCTCAAGAGAGTCTCCTGCCTCCACCTCCCAAGTAGCTGGGACTACAGGCGCCTGCCACAACGCCCGGCCATTTTTT
>CAUYRH010002771.1:0-42841 GCA_963574655.1 Perodicticus potto
TCAGTTTCTTGTGAATTTCCTAGGCCTGAATTCCATGGATGGACTGTGTCCATTCATTGATGCACTCATTCACCTTCCCCCCGGCGGAAGGGACTGCATTCATTCGTTTCCTGGCCAAGGAACTCATACACCTATATATACCCTGAGGCTAGAGAGCTAGAGGAGGAGACGGGGAAAGACCGGGAGAGGAACGGAGAGAGCTTCTCTCTCCCTACTTGAAATCTCTCCCTCTACCAGGAGCTTTGGTGTTTTCTGTATTCTTTTCTGTAAATCAATTCTGTCTTATCACGGATGGGTGGTGGGGGGGAAATAATGTAATGAAGAATAATAAAATACATGTATTTAAATAAAAAAAAAAAAAAAGAACATCAGCCCTGTGTCACTTTTAGTCCCGTAACCGGACAGAACCGAAACACCCACAATCGGGAAATGGGGCGCCAACTGCGATTCAGCCACATCATGAAGCGTCATCCAGCCATGTGGGGTGACGACTGAAAGGACTTTGAAGGAGACACAAAAATGCTCTGCGATGCTAAAAACGAAGTCGTGAGATCAAACCCGGTGGGTGTAGCCTGATTTCATCTGTAATCCGTCGATTTGTCTGTCTCTCCATCTTTGTATTTACATGGAGATAGACATAGTTAGATATATTTCCATATCTCTCTCTCACAGATGAGAGATAACACACAGCTATATTTATCTGTAGAGATAGATAGATGGATAGATTCAGATATTTGTAGGAAACAAGATTAGAAAATGCTATGCTGAGGCGTTAACACTTCTCTGATCTGATTTAAATTTTCTTCATAGACTTTCCTGATATAGCAACGTTTTCTTCAATGAATATAAGTTAATTTTATGAGAAGAATAAAACAACACATTTTAAAAATGTGACTACTTACCTGGTGTCACCTCACTTTTTTCTCCCTGCTGTCATCAATGGCACCGCCCAGCAGATGAATGTGCATGGCTGCTACTGAAACGCTTACACGAGCTCTAGGACCCCGTGGCTCCATGGCGCAGCGCTGTCCACAAAGGAATATGTGTGAGGACGGTCAGCACGCCGTGAGCTGGGGGGAGCTGGATGCACGGTGGGCCGTCCAGGAGGAGAAGGCCCTGCAGTGGATATAGACTTGACAGTTAGACGAAGCTGGCTAGAAGCTGCGGGGCAGTGCAGATGATAACACGGAGCTTCAAGCGAGGCAAACACGTAACACCAGAAGGTTCACGGCACACACTTCTATGCACCAGAGATACAAGGGGGCAGCCGCCATGTGCTTTATGACAACACGTATCTGGTGTGAGAACAGCGGGGAGGCGTGTGCCACTGAGGCTTGTGAAACTCACTTTGAGTGGACCACGTGGCTTCCAGCCTTTGCCTCCTGAGCAACACCAGGTGGGACCCTGAGCGGAGCAGTTACTCAGGCCATGTGGGCGCCTCCTCCTTCTGTCCCCACGCCCTGCCCATCACCTGGAACTCTGCCAGCAGCCTCTGCAGAGCCTCCTCCTTCACATGAGCTCTTTCTAGAGTCCTCCTCAGCTCTCGGAGCTCAAATGCCTTGGGTGGGAAGAAAAGCAGGAGAAAGCCATCACTGCCTGCTCTTGTGGATACCAGCCTCCCCCAGCACCCCCATGCATCTGTGGCTGGGCAACCTTGGACAATTACTTAGCTTCTCTCTACTGCACTTTTTTTTTTTTTTTTTTTGAGCCAGAGTCTCACTCTGTCGTCCTAGGTAGAGTGCCGTGGCCCACGGCTCACAGCAACCTCAAATTCTTAGGCTCAAGTGATGCCCTTGCCTCAACCTCCCGAGTAGCTGGGACTATAGGCGCCTGCCACAATGCTTAGCTAGTTTTTCTATTTTTAGTACAAACAGGGTCTCACTCTTGCTTGGGGTGGTCTCAAACTCCTGAGCTCCAGTGATCTTCCTGCCTCAGCCTCCCGGAGTGTTAGGATTGCAGGCGTGATCCATGGTGCCCGGCCTGTGCTGCACTTTCTTCATCTGTAAAAGGAGGTACTAGCACCTACCCCCCACACTCTGCTGAGAATTCAAGGAAGTTACTTGTATAAAAGGCCCAGAACTGTGCCTGACCCACTGAAACCGTGGTTATTGCTCACTGGATTATAATTTTCATGGCTGTCATTTCCCTGGTCTGCAACCTTTCTGTCTTGTCCCACTCAGCACGGTAACCCAGAACGCAGGTTACCGAGACTAGGAGCGTAAGGCCTGGGAGCTGCCAGACTTGACGACTCAGTTGCCAGCAATTTAGAGATAAACTCTTGCAAGAAACACGAATCAAGTGAAGCCAAACTCTCCTCCAGAATCAGACCTCCAGGCAGAAGTAACCTGGGCCCCCAGCTTCCTCCTCTGACATGTCTCTGTTCAGATTCTGACCTTCCTCTTCCTCCCGAGGTTCCAGATGCCTCAAATACTCAGCGGAATCTTTTTCAAATTCCCCTAAAAAGCAAAGCCATCCTTTGGCAAAGGCCAGCCCACGAGTATACAGTGGGCAGGCCTGACCCTCTGCCTAGACATGGCCCAACTGTCCCTGTGGTGGGGCCCCCAGTCCAGTGAGCGGAGGGACATTCATGCAGAATGTTCTGAATCAGGCAGGGTCGGAGGCCGGCAGGGGAGGCCGGCAGGGGAGGCCTCCTTGACTGAGGGTTTTTTTCCCTAACAGCTTTAATGATATCTAATTCAGACACCAGGCAATTTTCCTATTTAATGTGTGCAATTCGGTGGTTTTTAATATATTCACAGATACACATGACCATCACCCCAGTCAACTTTACAACATTGGCCTCACTCAAAAAGAACCCAAATCCCAGCCCTAGACAACCAGCGTCAGCTTCCTGTCTCCCTGTTCTGGGCATTTATGAAAATGGAGTCTCATACGACAGGTGGTCCTACGTGCCTGGCTTCTTTCACTCCCCGTGTCTTCAAGGTTCACCCACGTGTGGCCTGCGGCGTTCCTTCCTTTCTTCTGTGCCATGACTATTCTGTTGTATAAACCACATTCCGTCTGCCCAGTTACCTGTGCCTAGACATTGGGGTTGTCTCCACACTGGACTGTTATGAATTATGTTGTCCTGAGCATTCATGTACACGTTTTGGTTGGACACACACTTTGAGTTCTCTGAAAGTGGAATTGCTGAGCTAGGTCACATTGCAACTCTGTCTCACCTTTTAAGGAACAGTCAGACTGTTTTCCAAAGTGGCTGCACCTCACGACGCCCACCATCCTGTATCAGTCTACATTCTCTGCACCCTCCTCAATTCTTGCTGTCGTCTGTCTTTTTGATGGGGTTTTGAAGCATGAATAGGAGTGAGCCTGGCACACAGAGGTGGGCAGCCACAACTGCAGGAGACAGGCAGCTTGTGGGAGACACAAGCAGTTGCACGATGGCAGCTCTGGGACAGTTCCAGGCTGACCGTCCCTAGAAAGCAAGGTGGAGGCAAGGAGCTCTTGGGCCCTCATAGGCCTCAAGTTCATCATCGTAACAGTGGACATCTGGGATGGGCCGGCCTGGTTAGAGGTTGTGGACAAGTGCCTCATTGAGTCCTGCAACAGCCCTTGAGCTCAGTGCTTTTATGATTCCCATTTTTCACCTGGGTGGATAGATTGTTCAAGGTGACAGAGGTAGTAGGTGCCAGAACAGGTATTCGACCTCTTACTGGTGACACATACTGCCCACCTAAGCTGTCCCCAAGGAGAAGACACCTGCAGGGCTCTCCACAGAAAGGAGACATCGAGTGCTAATTGTGGGGATCCCTTGCAGGAGCAGAGCACATCCCGGGCTGGCCAGGCTGTGGGGGGACAAGGGGGAGTGACCACCAGTGGGGACAGGGTTTACCTAACATTAGCTGGAGAGATGATTGCACTTACCTGTGAATATACCAGAACCCCAGAACTACATACTTTCAGCGGGCAGATTTCATGGCATGTGGATTCTATGTCAGCAATACTGCTAAAGGAACAGAACAGCATCCTCGTTTTGCTGACGAGGAAGCCAAGGTCTGGGCATGGAAGAGCATGGAAGGTTCTTCTGGGGGAAGACAGCCTCAGTGGATCCAAGGACAACAAGAGCCATTTGATCCCTGAGCCCTGAAGGGATTCGAGGCCAAGCCTCAAAGACTGCGGCTGCCAGCAGCTCTGATTTCCAGCAATATCAGTAAGAGCAGACGCAGGAAGGCTCTCAAGAGCCTGACTGTTACCGTGAAATTGCAGGTGGTTTAGAGGGAAGATGAATTGCCCTTTGTCCACATCTGTTTCCTTTTAAATAACTATAAAAGCCCACAGAGAATTACACTGGATCAGAGCCACATGCATCTACAACTTTTCATAGTCCCTCAGCACAAGATTTTATAGATTTTGAAATAAGCCTTAACTCTCTCCAGTGCGTGATTCAAACAGGGTAACTCTGGGCATCCCAAGTGCACGCGCCATGAACCACAGCAGCCAGGGAGACGTGTCTTTTCTCCTTTGCCATCATTCACTGTAAACAAGACATTACCCTAAACGGTTTATTTCCTTTCAAACTCCAGACACAATGGGAGCATCTTGCATATTCCATCAGCAAATGCTTATTAGCTTTACATGGTATCTGCTCTCCACACCTGTGTGCATGTGTGTGTGTGTGTGTGTGTGTGTGTGTGTGTGTTGTGGATTGTGGTGACAGTGATAGGGGATGATAACCACAAAGCTAGGGGTATGTGTGGAAGCCTTAGAGACCCTGGGGAGACCCCTACTTCGAGTCTGAGTCAGGGAAGACTTCCTGGAAGAGGGGACCTCCCAGGCGAGGCACAGTGCGGAAGAGCCTGTGAGACAGGAGTTGCGTCCTTGTTCTTCAGATACAGCGGGGAGAAGCTCAGACAGCTGAAGTGATGGGTCCTGAGTGACTTAGCAAGGTGCAGAGTAAGGTTAAGGCAGGCCTATGTCTGTTTTAACAACATTAAAGGATACGTGGATAAAAGGAAAAACAATGTCACCCCTTAGTCTCTTACCTGCCACAACTCTTTTTGCCCCTGGAGGATCTTTTCTAGCCCCGGAGCCCACCAGCAATTTTATACAGCTGCAGTTATGCTGGGAGCTCATCTTGGTTCTATGGGTCTCATTTCACTTGAAGGCAAGGATTTCAGATCAGTCCACGCGCTTGACCTCTTGAGTTTCTGTAGCACAGAGTTCTGATGTGCCCTTCTTGTGTCCCTAGCACCTGGCTCAGTGCCTGGGCAGGAATAAGTACTCACACATTCACTTATTCATTCACAAATGCTTCCTAACATTGACCATGAGTGCCAGGAGTGGTTCAAGGCTCAGGGCATAGTGCAGGGAACAAAACTGGCCAAGAGCCCGAGCTCAAGGGGCTTCTCTGTGTATATTCTAGTGGGAGATGACAGTCGTGATTGAGCAAATTGAAGTGTCTGTGAGTAGGTGATGAAATGAAGAAGAGAAAGAAACCAGGGGCAGAAGGGTTTGCACCTGAGCAGAGGGTGACCAGGGATGGCGTCCGAAGACCTGGAGGAAAGGAGGTAGCAAGAGCCCTGCAGCCATGTGGGCGCAGAGCACGGCAGGTAGGGATTGTGGCACAGAGGCCCACGGTAGGGATGGCTGAGCCCGCTCTGGGCTGGGTAAGGAACCAGTGACTGACCTAGCAGAGTGAGTGGGGCTCAGCAGGGGCTCAGGCCCCAGGCAGGGGAGCAGGCAGGCCTCATTAGTCAGGAGGCAAACTGATGTTCCCTGAAAGACCTGCCCCCTCCCAAATCCCTGGCAGTAAGCGGGTTTGATCAGATCCTGTCTTAAACTACATTTAAATAATGAGAAGGCACCTGTGAGGTTCTGAAGACACTGCTTCCCCATCAGGTGTTCCTTCTTGTTATGCAAGGAGCCTGCAGGTGCCACAGCGCAGGTCACTATTTGCCTCCACCTGAGGATAGAAGGGTTTCTGAGGGGCAGTGAGGATCGGCCTGCTCTGATGTAAAACCGGCTAAAAAGAACATCTGGGCTTCCCACGGTCCAGGAAGGTTCTGAGAGTTCTTTTTCTTTAAGTTTAATTTTTTATTAAATAATAACTGTGTATATTCAGTAAACAGTTCTTTTTCCATCTGTGAAATCCTTCACCTTTGTGAGGCTTTTCTGTGCACAGCTGAGAAAGTGCCAGTCCATGGCAAAGGTGGGTTTTGAAAACTGGTGTTGTTTTCAAACCAGTTCCTGCTCTTGCTTATTTTGGGAGTTTGCTTTGAAATCCTAAGCCAAAATAACCTCAATGACTAAATAACAAAAACATGTCCTTTAGTCAAAATGTATGTGCCTAGTCCATGGGCGTTTGTATATCTGTGGAATATTTCTAGAAGACCTACTAGAAACATATCAGAGGAGATGCCTGGGGATTCAGGGGGGTGGAAGGTTGATAAAGGAAAGTGAGTTTCCAGAACAGCATGCACACTGCCGCAGCACCGCTGGGGCAGGGGACATGGTGGGTGGACAATACTGGACAGGGAGATGGATGCAGGTGGTGGGAGGCCTTCTCATGAGGGCAATGGGGAGCCAAAGCAGGCTCTAGGGAGAGGGTAGCCGGGTTGGAGGGAGAGCAGGAGGTCTCTTCAGTGGGGAAGGGCTAAAGGCTGGAACTTCACTCAAGTGGCTCCTGCTAGAGCAATCCAGCTTGGGCCACCAAGGACGTCCTTTGCCCTTTAAGTTCTCACATCACTTTCTAATGATAAAGGTAGTGTAGGTAAAGCAACTTTCAAATCTGTTATAAGTGTATGTTGAGAATAAAAAAGGAAGGGAGAGGAACAAAGTCAAAAGTAAAAGAGGTCCAGCATCCCATTTCTACTTATTACCGACAGTGGTGTCTTGGGTAGCCTTTCAGAAAATTTCACTGTGAACCCATCAATGTGTCCCCTAAGAGTCATTTTCAGTTATTCTTCATGTATTTTGGGGTTTTTTTGGAGGGAGTTAAAACAAGGGCTCCCTCTGTCACCCAGGCTGGAGAACAGTGGCTCAATTATCGCTCAATGTAACCTCAAATTCCTGGGCTCAAGGAATCCTCCTGCCTCAGCCTCCTGAGTAGCTAGGACTACCGGCACGCACCACCACAGCTGGCTAATTTTTTTTGCAAAGACAGGTTCTTGCTATGTTGACCAGGCTGGGCCTCAAGTGATCCTCCTGTCTTGGTTTCATTTGCTAATAAACATTTCACTGCCAAGTCAAAATCAAAAGGGAAATACTTACAAGTTATATCCCGGGCTGCACCTACATCCGAGGATGCCTGCCCTCATCCTGTCCTTGTCTCCACACATCAGACAGAGTGTCTGGTTTGGGGATTCCGAACGGCTTCCAGTTCCCCAAACACACCGTGCTGCCGCCCATCACAGGGCCTCGGCACACGCTGTGTCTTCTGCCCAGAACACTCTCTGAGCGTCCCATCCCTCTGCCTCCATTCCCAGGCTTCCTCTGGGAATCCCATTTGCTCTTCTTGGTCTCACCGGGGCAGCCTCAGGCTCCTGTTCCCCGTGGACCTGCCTCAGTTGCAGCAGGTCCCTGCTCTGATATGTCCCTCACTCACCTGTTCCTCCTGCCCAGGAGGCCTGGGACCTTGCTGTATCCCCAACACTCAGTCTTGTGCCCCCACAGGGCTGGGCTCCATAAATACTTGTCCAAGGAATGACCACAGGGACTGGTGGATGTGCGGCCACCCTTTACCAACACCGTCCTGTGCCCAAAATTTGTTTCCTAGTGCTGCTCTCACCAATTACTACCAACTTGCTCACTTAAAAGACCCGAAATGTATTCTCTCACATTTTTGGAGGCCAGCAGTCCAAAATCAGCCTGCCTGGGCCCTAATCAAAGGGTCGGCAGAGCCATGCCCTTCTGGAGGCTCTAGGGGAGGACGGATCCTTTGACCCTGGTGTTTGCATCACCCAATGAGCCTCTGTGGGCACAGGGGCTTCCGGGTCAAAGCTCCCTCTGCCTCCCTTTTGTAAGGACCTCCGTGACTACTTAAGTCCCCCATCTCAAGGTCCTTAACTTAATCACATCCTCAGAGACCCAGTCCCCTATTTTCTTGCCACCCAAGATAACATTTGCAGGCTCTGGGTAATAGGATGTGTATGTCTTTTGTGGAGAGACCATTTTTCAGTCTACCAAATGAGGGTGACTTTTTTTTTTCCTCCCCAAACATTTACATCAATTGCTGAGAAGTCAAGGTCCTTACTGTCAAATTCATTTCCGGGGTCCCTGTTCCAGATGAAGAACCAAAGTTTATCAGTTGAAAAAGAATTTGTCTCAGACAAAGGCTCAGCCTTATTTGGGGGGCATTGATCAGAGGGCAAGAAGGGCTTTCTTTGACTGCAAACATTATCTCCCTGCTAGAGGCTCAACAACTTGATTTTAGCTGTTCGATTACAACATTTATACATGTATAAGACAATATTTCAGGGAGGCCTGAAAATCCCCCAAACCAAGAGGCAATAACAAGTATGCCTGGTGTCAATTTATAAGCACCTGGTCAAGTCAAGATTAGAAAGAAACAAGAAAAAAATGAAGACAGTTCATTTTTCAGCATGGCAGATACTAGGTGAATTCTTTAAAAGGTACATTAATTATTTTTATGTTTTTATATAGCAAATTTAAAAAATTACTTTGTTTTAAATAAGGCAGTGACACACATTTTGTTTGTTTAAAAAATAAGAAGTGTTGGAGTGGCCTCTCCTTGTAACATACCAGGTTTATGCATGATGATAATTTAAAGTCACAAAAATAAGAAGGCCACAGCATGAGCGAAAGATTAGGGAAGATGAGGTGTCCTCTGCTGAGCATGAACAAATGGCATCTTTTAGGAAGGACAGCTGCTCTCAGGGGACCCTCTGCAGAGATAACATTCATGATGAGGACTAGATGGCTTACAGCTCCTGTGGCACCACTAGAGGCCTCACCATGCTTGGGGGGCTGAGTGTATCGGCAAAAAGGTTTGTCTTCTACATGTATACCAGACAAAAGGATTTCCAACTGGTTACTTTTATCTACAAGCACTGTTTTATCTGAAAACAAATGTTAAGTGGAAACCCAGTAAGTACCATGGGCCAGAGTGCACTGCCAAGGGACCCACTCTGCCCTTTGTGTTTTTGTCAATAAAGTTTTATTAGCACTCAGGCACACCCCTTGGCTTACATACTGTCTATGGCTTCTAGCTGCTTTCCTACTATAAACATAGAGTTGAATGGTTGCAACAGAGACCCCATGGCTGACAAAGTCTAACATATTTACTATCTTTCCCTTCACAAAAAGAGTTTGCTGACCCCTGCTTTGGAAGAAGCTAGACTGGGGGCCTGTGCCCTGGAGCAAAGGGAGGAAAGTGTGAACACTTAACTAAGCACTCACTGCATGCTAGGCACCTTTCCATGGTTTAACTCACTAATCTGCACTGAGCCTTGAGGAAAAGGTACTATTACAGCTCTATTTTTCAGAAGGAGAAACTGAGGCAGAGTGTTTAGTGACTGCTGCAAGGCCACCAAACTCATAAGTGGCAGAGACGGTACTCAAACTCAGAACTCATGCCCTGACCTCTAAAGGGCAGCTCTCTTGGCCAGACCCAGGCAGGGACTCAGGACATGTGCTATTGGTCCTGGACTCCCCAGTGTGGCAGAATCCTTGGGGCGTTCTCTGGGGCTCTGCAGGGAGGCAGCAACGAGCAGGACAGGCAGGTTCTGCTGGAGTGTCTGGGGATACCAGTCAGTCCCAATCATGGAGAGAGCAGGGCAGGAACACGCAGGGTGAACCCACCTCCTTGCACAGGAGCGGTCACCTGTGGCACCAGAGACCAGCTCCCGACTCCCGTGGACAAAGACCTCTCAGCGCTGCCCGGTGGGCACGTGTCCCTCGGCGGAGACTGGTGCCATGAGGGGCTGGTGACAGCCAGCCCCGTGAGTCTGAATGTGAACGTGCTGCTGGTGGGCACTGACCTCACAAAGATTCCAAAAGGAAGGAAAGGGAGAAATGGATCCAGGATGCCTCCGGTGGTGAAGGGGCAGTAAACAGGCATTCAGTAAGGGGTGTGATCATAGCTCGTTGCGGCCTCAAACTCCTGAGCTCAAATGATCCTCCTGTCTCTGCATCCTGAGTGACTAGGACTACAGGCATGCACCACCACACCCAGCTAATTTTTCTTATTTTTTGTAGAGCTGAGGGTCTCACTATGTTGACCAGACTGGCCTTGAACTCCTGGGGTTAAGTGATGTTCCTGTCTTGGCCTTCCAAAGTGCTGTGATTACAGGTGTGAGCCATTGCAGCCATCCTGTTTGGTCTGTTTTACGTGTGAGCTTGTATGTATGCATGTGTGTGTCTGTGTGTATATGGGGAGGACTTCTCCCCCATTCCAGATGTTCCCTTCTGTATGGAGGACGCTCTATCAGCTTAACCTTCCTGGCCTCTCCTGTATCGCGGGGAGAGAAGAGGCTCCTCTGAGTGGCAAGTTCCCCCCTCCCTGCGATCTGCTGGCTGGCAGGGAGCCAGGGTTCTGGTCCGCTCTTGGCCACACGGTCAGGGGCCTACTCTGACTGGGATGGCCAAGAGTTGTCCAGCTCAGTGAGAAGCTGGAGCCAGTGATCCTAAGACATCTCCCACTTTGCTTTTCATGACTAACCCTGACATTTAATCTCTGACTGGCAACTGGATAGCTCCCCATTGGCTGCACGCATAGGTCGGCGGGGGGCGGGGGGAGTGTTATTACTTGAACCCCAGTTGGGACTTCTCTGCAATAGTTAACTTGAGCCAAGAGTTTTCTATAACCCAAACAAGTTGACGTTGCAGAGCTTTAAAGACATTCATGTCAGGGTCTTTGTATGTGACCCAAAGAAATGGCACTCTGGAGGCAGGGTACTGTTCTGGAAAAAGTATGGGCTCTGGAACAGACATACTCAGAATGACATCCTTAGAATGGGAGGGCTTCCTGTAGGTGGTGACACTGAAGCAAGCATGGCTTGACCAGAAAATGACATGTTTGTCTGGTGTGGCTGGAAGGTACAATGCGGGAGAGGGTAAGTGACAGAAGTGACATTGCATGGTGACATGTGTTTCACCCCAAAAGGGCTTTGACTGTGTTCTGTAAGCTGGTGTGTCCCCCCTGTGTCCCTGGGACATACTTTTGTAGAATGTTAATAGGTGCTCTGTGAAAAGCGGGGGGAAGGTTCCTTGGTGGAATTAGAGAAACACCCACTAGTGCTCATACTTGGAGACTCCAGTGCCCCTAAATGTCAGTGCTCAGCAAATAAGCAAAACTATATTAAATGAGCCAAAAATATACTGCTGGTGGAAAAATCTATGTACTTTGATTTGTTCCAGAACTTCCTAAACTTATTAACTCACCCATGTTTTGTGGATTAGTCATTCTGTCTGAATGGCTACCTAGTTTAGGAGATGCTTCCAAAACAATGGCGAACCAGTAACTGCTTTTAAGAGATGGAGTGAGTGGTACCTCATGTCTGCATTCCAGAAAGTTCCTCCAGGCTCCAGGGTGAAAAGGTGGAAAAGAGGGAATGGCCTGTCATCACGGCTGTGGGTTCCTGGGGTCCCTTCTCAGAGAGGAACTTCTCCGACTCCTGCACAGAAAGGACTTAATTGCTTTTTCTCTGGAGACAGCAAAGCCCAGTGTGCAGCAGCATCTTTGTCATTTCCATAGAAGGCAGATCAGGGTGTTTGGCCCTCAGCCGGCTTCTCCACTCCTTTAGAAATGTTCCATACCTGGGCCATGAAAGGAGGGTACACAACAGCTCTGAGCAACAGCTGCTTTACTTCCACTTTCAGTTTCAATCTAACCAGAGAAACGGAGGTTAATTTAAGAGGGGAAATACTTAAATGGCTGGTTTATTGAGAGTCTGATGAAAGTCTAAGAAACTACAAGAGGGTCACCCACAGGGCAGGAGGTTCACAAAGACTGGGTGGCCACGTTTTGCAGGGGACACGTCACTTAACTCATCTCAGCTTCAGTTTCCCCCTCTGCACTATGGACCTAACGTCACTGCTCACAGAGGTGTGTTTAGCTGAATGCTCCAGGTACAGGCCCTCCCACCTCCTGATCACGCATGTGCTTATAGGGAGATGGAGAAAGGCTGTGGCAATACCAGTCTTCAGGCCAAAACGGCCATCCTTGTGAGTTATGGGAATACTAAAAAAAGAGTTGTGTGAACCCTGAGGATAAAGGGAAAGATGTAGAAGCTTCCAGAGGGGCAGGGCAGCCCTCAGAGCAATGGGCAGTGGCTCTTCTCCCGCACAAGAGGCAGGGAAAGTGACGAGGTCGCAGGTGCTGGGAAGGGGGAGCTCGAGCCTCAGAGGAGGTTACCCAGCTCGCCTGAGGCCACAGAGCACCCGTGTTCTCAAGCCTGCAATGGAAAGCAGACCTACTGATCCCAAACCCAGCCTCTGCCCCTGGGCTTAACTCAATCCTGGTTATTCTTTCCTCTCCTTATAAGAATCGGAACCTTATTACAGCTTTTAGAACGAAACAGCCCACCCCACACTCTCTGTGATTAAGGCCCCTAATGATTAAGGGCCCTAAAAAAACAGATAAAGGCTGAGATGGGATCATGGCCATCCCAGGCACATGGCATAGGCCACAGATTGAGTCTTGAGCATGATGTCGACATCGGGCCAGAGTAACCTTTCCATATCTTACCCTGTTATAGGAGCAGAAAGATCCCTTGGGTATTTCCTTTTCTTGCCTTTAGGCCAGCCCCCTTTCTTTTTCTGCAACAGAAATGTTACATAGGAAAACTTCAAGATTGTCAATAATGACTGGCCATATTCAAATCACAGTATGCAACTACAAGGCAGGACACCAGAGGGTCCTTTCTACACCTCACATAGATAGCCTCTGACCTCCTGGCATCTCTGTAGAGAATGAATAGTCACTCCCCTGAAGATGGGGGATCTGGGGCACAGAGGGATGCAATGAGTGCCCAGCATTACCAAGCAGGTGCAGAAGCCAGGACCCTCCCTCCCTTTCAAGCTACACAACAGTCATAGTTGCAATCCAGAAAGCAACCCAAGATTTCAGTCCATAGATTCTCAGGGGGGACAGGACCAAGCCTCAGCATGGGGGGCTAGTGGGCGGAGGATTGACATCTGAGTTTGACTGACGTCCCACCTGGGTTCCCATCTCAGCTCTCCCACTTATTTGCTATGTGGCCTTTGGTGAACTACAAGTGCCTCACTTTCCCCACTTGTGAAATGAGGGTCAGAGTCCCCACCTTGTGGGTTGCAATGAGGAGCAAATGTGTTAATTTTCATGCAGATCTAGAAGAGAGCCAGAAACCCATGCTTGCTCAGTAAGGGAGGCTGTCATGATTGTATATAGACTTCTCTCCCATGGAAGCCAGCTCTCAGGCGGGAAATTCAAGTTGTAGGCTCATACTTCATTTCATTTCTTGTTTCTCCAACACTTATTGAGTCTTCACTATAATTGGGTCCCTAACTCCGAGGCTAGAGGGCTGAGTGAGACAGAGACCCTGCCTTCAAGTAGCTAATGGCCTAATGGGGGAAGCTAACTGTGTGTAAATAATTGGAACAATTCATTGCAGAGTGTGACAATTGTAGAATAACAGCCCGAATGCCCCTGTACTCAGGGCTCAGTTGCAAATTTTCCTAAATCAAATACATATATGACAAAAACAGTGTGGAGAGCAATTAAAACATGGCCTTAAAAACCCGTTTCAATTGTTTCAGCTTCCAGTTTTCAAAGCTCCTTCACAGACATGCCCCTGTCTGCCTTTCCGAGGCTCGGAAGTACAAAGCAAGTCAGTGGCCCAACAGGCTGACTGGTGGCCCTGCCCTAGGCAGGCCAGATGTGCTGGGGACTGAAGGACAGAGGTGGTCTGGCCACACACTGGTCAGGGCAGATCCTGGCATTAGAAGCAGGAGAGCAGAGCCCAAGCCAGACTGACGCGAAGAGCCAGGGCAGTGACCAGGTGAGTCAATGAGATGATGCTGCAAAGGGGCTCCAGGCGCCAGGCGCACAGCAGTGCTGAAAGAATGACATGCTCACTCGTTCACTTCCACGCGTAGTCTATGTTGATTCACGGAAAGTGAACAATTACAACTTTTTCAGCACCCCGGAGAGCACCCAGGCCTCTAGATGTGCTTTTTCATCTAATAAATACTGTAAACAATCACCATTTCTGTAGTTTGAGTTCACCGCGGTTCCCCCATGGACACTCGTGAATCTGAGTCTCACATTCCCCAGCTGAAGTAAAAATCATCATCCCTTGTCATATGAAAACACTCAGAAAGATGTGGCTTGGCCGCCGAGCAGCAGTGCCAAGCCAAAAGCACAGAGACCACCCACGGCTCCCATCAGAGCCAGCACCCCTTGAAGACCCCTCAGCTATCTGGGGTCAAGGAGGATGTGGATCAAGCCCCAGACTGCAGTGGCCACCTCCTTCTCCTTTTCTGCCCAGTTCCTCTGCGACAGCACAGAGAAGAGGTTTTATTTGTTTGCTTGCTTAATTGGAGGGAATATTTTAATACATTTTATTATACTTTCCCATATCCTAGTATTATAAATAAAAATTCAAAATAAATGTGCTTATTTTATGGATATCTGAGGCCTTTTGTTTCAGCTTCTTTACTCACAAGAAAATCTTTCCTGAGTATTTTCTTAGTGTGCGCAGAAACCATAGTTACTAAGACAAAGGGACTTGGGAAGGCTGCAGGGATGTTTTTCTCTGAAGCTTTTTGTTCTTGCTGAATTTCTCACACAGGATTTACACCAAATTGCCTCTGCCCTAAATAGAGCCACGTAGACAGCGAGCTCATCATTAGCACAGGGTGTTACTATGCAGAGAACATTGCCTACACACTTGAGTACATCAGCTAACAAGGAAAAGCAGAGGCAGGACATGATTAAGCAAGGAAAGACTGATTTTTTAAAGCAAAGCCAGAAAATAAACTGAATGGCCAAGGCCAAAGTTCAAGGGGGAAATCTGTTCCAACAGGATTCTTAACCAGCATAGACCTTTAATACTCAGATTGCATTAGACAGTGAATTTTGGTGTTTGTTTTTATACATGGAATTTTGTTTTACAAAGAACATGTCCTTGGGAGACTGCAAGGTATTACAGAAAGCAGGGGAGCTCTGGGCTCACCCTCAGCTCTGATATAGAATGACCCCAAGAGTCCCTTTACTCTGAAGCTCCTAACTGCAAGGCAAATGAGAGGCAGTGACAGGTGTGGAGGGAGCTAATGTTTGTAAAGGGGCCTGCACATGGCAGAACTCAATATATCTTCCCTCTCTGTCTTTATCAAGGAGGAAAACAGATCAAGTGCAGACCAATCGATAGGGTCTACAAGGTTGCCAAGCAAGTCTCAAAGAGAAAATATTGTCGTTTCTGCAACTTACGGGTCATTCATTTGGGAAGCAGACCCAAGCTGCTATGATTATTATAATCATGGGTAGGAAATTGCCCATGGCTTCTGGAGGTTTTATAAACAACTTCTCTAGCAAACCCTAGGTCCTGGCTGTTGCCACATGGACAAGGACTTTGTCAAGGGCATGCAGCACTCCAGTGAAAGTGAGAATGTTGATTTCAAGATGGTGCACGGGAAGGAAGGGGAGGAAAGAGGAATCCGGGCAGCTATGGTTGCTGTTCGCAATGGTCTAGTGAGGAAAAGGATGGCATCGTGGTAACGGCTTACATGCCTGTTCCAGTGGAAAATCCTCATACAGAGCCTCTTAAGAAATGTATCTTGTGTAAGAAACGTGTAGATTATAAGTATGGACGGCTTTTGTCCCAGTTTGTTTCTCCATTTACTGGATGCATTTATGGAAGGCACATAACAGGTCTTTGTGGGAAGAAATAAAGAAATCACAAAAGTGATTAAAAGAGCTTAGATAATGAGGTTTGTGCCAGTTACATGCAAGGATCCTGCATATCTCAAAGATCCTAAAGTTCGCAACAACAAATATTGGAAATAAATTACAATAATATTATCATCAATAAACTTACTATACAGTTAAAAAAAAAAAGATGGCACATGGTTAAAGGTTGCACTCCTGTCTTTAGATATCGGGGTCATGACTTAAATTAGGATTCTAGTTCATTTATTCCTGAAATGAACTAACACTATGCTGGTTTGTACCTTCCCTCCCCCCAAATTCAAATGTTGAAGCCCTAATCTCAAATATGACTGTATCTGGAGACAGGATCAAATGAAGTAATAACAGTCCCTTTCTAAAGAGGGAGAGAGAGAAACCTTTCTCCACCATATTAGGACTCAGAAGAAGGCAGCCTACAAGCAAGGAAGACCACCAGCGGGACCCGTCTGTGCTGGCACCCTGGTCTTGGACTTCCAGCCTGCTGAACTGTGAGAAGGTACATAAATTTCTTAGAGTTGAAACACATTCTTCTTAGTAAAGTATCTCAAGAATGGGGAGAAAGTATCCAATGTACTCAATACTAATATGAAAGCAATATATAAACAACTACACACACGAAAGAAAAAAGCAAGAATAGTCTGGTAAGGGGCAAGGAGAGGGAAGGTAGTGGAGAGGGAGGGCGACGGGCGGGCTCTCACCTAATGTGCACGATGTGAGGGTGTTCAGCAGGCCCTGGGTGAAGGGCTCATCTACAACTGGAACTTTACCTTAGAAATGAAACCAATGTCACCTAAACATTTTTACCCTCATATTAATCTGAAATTTAAAAACTATACAGAAAGCAAATACATTTCTGTTGTTTAAACCACCGGTCAGTGGTATTTTGTTATGGCAGCCGGAGTAGACTGATACACTACAAAATAAGTACTTTCTTATTTTTTAACGGAGGACTGCTAGACAACCACAGCGCCCTGTCCCCTAATTCCTCATCTCAACCTTACCCAAGTTTGCAGAAACAGTGCCAAAGGGGAGAGTTCGTAAGAGCCCTTTATAATGTCAAGCCACAGTAGAGGGTGGTAGTCAAAGCATGGATTCTGGAATACACAGGATTGGAGTCCCACTGTCTCCCTGCACTGGCTGTGGAACCTTGAGCACACCACCTGCCCTCTCTGTGCCTCTGTCCTCTTTTGCACAATGGAGATAGCAGCTCTTACCTCAAAAGCTGTAAGGATTAAACGGATGGGGTAAGTGCTGGGACAGGTGCCAGAGTGCAGGAAGCCCTCAGGTTGGCTGCTACTGTTCCGTCAATAGCCCTCTATGTTCAAATCTTCACCTTCTACACGCGTTACCTTGGGAAAGTCATTAGAACTTTTTTTTGTGAGACAGAGTCTCACTTTGTTATGCTCGGTAGAGTGCCATGGCAGCATAATTCGCAGCAACCTCAAACTCCTGGGCTCCCGACACAATGCCAGGCTATTTTTAGAGACAGGGTCTCGCGCTGGCTCAGGCTGGTCTCGAACCCGTGAACTCAGACAGTCCACCCGTCTCCGCCTCCCAGAGTGCTAGGATCACAGGTGTGAACCACCGCACCTCTGAATCCATCTCCACCTGTAAAGTGGGACTGGCTTGTTGCGAAGGTCACAAAGAGCAACTGTTTCCATCACCTGGGATGGGATACAGCCTAAGCTCTAAGAGGAGCAAAGGTAACTCATCACATATCTCTGTGGCTATAGCAGTCACTGCTGGTTGGTTCCCCAGGATCCATTCTGCTCTTCATCATTAGGAATTTTTAAAAATTTACTTCAAAATGCAAGGGGTACGAACATTTGCGGTAACATGGATTGTTTTTTGTAATGCTTGAGTCATGGCTACAGGCATGTCCATCACCACATAGTGTTCATTGTATCCATAGGTAGGTTTTTGCCCCACCCCTCCACCCCTTCCCCCTGCTTGATTTCCACCATGTTGTACGTCCCTCTGTGCACATGTGTGCTCGTCAGCTAGTTCCTATGTAGTAGTGACATCATTAGGAATTGAACCCTGGTTTCTATTTTTTATTTATTTATTTTTATTGTTTTAGGTTAATGGAGGGCACAAAGAATTAACACTGGTTTTTAGATGGGCATATGACCACCTGAAACAAATAGATTTCTTAACCATGTGACAAATTTCTTGCCAGTAAGATTAAACTGAAGTACAGTATGCAACTTCTGGAACATATTTACACCATGTAAAGGAAGGACATCTTTTTCACCTCTATCTCCTTCCTGTTGGTGACAGGAAGGAATGCAGACATGAAGGTTGGTGCACAGCAGCCACTTTGGACCATGAGGCAGAATGCTAAGGCTAGCGGAGCAGTGAGAAGGAAGGAATCCCTGCTGATTATGATTCCTCCATATCACCCCTGACACACCTACCTTCAGGAGTCCACATGAGAAAGAATGAAACTTCTACCTTGTCAAACCCATTATTATTTAGGGAGTTATTTTGGTATGTGCAGCTGACCTGATTCTGATATGGAAGGTTACTGCTTATTTTTGGTATTCCTAAAATGACCCTAGTCATCTCTCACCTAAACTTTTACAATAAGAAGGTGGCAAGAAAACTTCTGTTATGTACTTATTATATTATGAATCACACCCTTTGATAGGTGACAACCAACACTCAGCCTTCAGAAATTCCTTGAAAGTAGGCAATACTATTCCCATTTTACCAAGAAGGAACTGAAGTTTAAACAGTTAACATGCCTTGCACAAAGGGTCACAGCCAGGAGGTAGCAAAGCTGGGGCTCCCATACACATCTGTCTGTCCCTGCAGCCACCCTCCACACCACTCTGAAGCAGCTGCCATTCCAACGCAGACAATGGAGCAGGGCCATTCACATGTGAGAACTGCTTACCTCACCCCGGAACTTTCACCAGCAACCCCACAGTCCCTGGAGTGGTTAAGTTCAGGAGCCAGCCTCTCTGAGCACAAATCCTGCTCTACCACTTACTGTGTGATCCTGGGCAAGTTCTTTTCTGAGCTTCGATTTTGAACCTATGGAAAAGTGAGGATAAAAATAATAACCCAACAGGGTTGAGAGCATTTGCACAGCAATGCACAGTACAGCCCAGCCCAGAGTTCAGAGCACAGAAAACACTAGACATGTAGCTATTATCACTTTTGCTGTGATGCCCACAAAGCCTGGAGGCTGTCTGTGCCTGACCTTGGGCACTGCACTTGCCTTTGGCTCCTCTGTGTCCTGCTTCTTTGGTCCCCATTCCCCCCACCTCCCCACCCCCGACCTACTGCACATGCAGGGGTGTCAGGTCCTGGTTGCAGTGGGTCTGGATCACGGAGCTTCCAGGGGGCAGTCAGCACATGCCATGTGGAGACAAGAGAAGGAACTCTGCCTGCATTAGAACGGCAAGAAATGACCACATAAAGTCAGACCTTGAAATCACTCCCACCCAGGAAACACTCCCGCCCAGGTGCTCTATGATGTTAGATCTGCTTGTCAAATACTCAGAAGCGAGACCTGAGTCGTGGTCCCTTTTCTGGACACAAACGGATAGCCACACACTGGTGCTGGGAGGCTGGTGCACAGAAACAAGTCAGTCCCTGGGGAGCAGATCCAAGGGCCCAGGCCCTGTTTTGTCAGACTGGACTTTCAGCTCCTTGCCCAGTGGAGTGTCATGGTTAAAAATGTGGGCTCAGGACCACGTGACTGGCTATAGGTCACTTACAGGGACTTCGGTTTCCTCTTTGATGAATCGGGGTGAATTCCAGACCCACTTTATGGGATCAATGTAAGGCCTATTCATACAGCACTCACTCACAGGGTGGGCAGGGCAGACATCAGTGCACAGGAGACACCCCAGGCCTCCCACTTCTAAGCTGGATGGGGGAGAAGAAATTAAATGAAAACTTGTAAAGTCTTCAGAGCAACACCTGGCACTTAGTAGGCCTCCAGTAAATTTTAGCCATCATCTTAGAGGCATTGTTAATTGGTTATTTACAACCATCACTTGAGAATGTCAAAAGTTGATTGTGGTCAAGTTACTCCCCAACCCTACTCCAGGAAGGGGGCAGGGCAGTAATGATGCCCCCATATGGGAGGGAGGGAGGGATAGGACACTGGTATAGCTCAGGCCTATCAGGTGTGTGACTCATCACACACATGCAAGCCTGAGTGTAGATGGGGACACTGAGGCTCAGGGAAGATGAGTGGTGACCCAGAGTCACACAGGTGGACAAAGGCCAGGCAAGGTCTTGAACCCAGGTCTCCTGGCTGCCAGCCCTGGGATCTGACCCCAGACCACCTGCCCAGGGTGGCTCCTCCCATGAGATGGAAGGTAACAGCTCTCTAGGAACCATCCTCAAAGATGACCCCGTCAGTGCTCCCAGACCCTTACTTAACAAGCCACGGTGAGGACGATGCCTCCCTTCCCAACCATTTAAGACAACGGTGCACCCGAGGGTGGGGAGAACAGGCAGGAAGTGCTGACTTCCAGTTAGCTTCCTCAGAAGAGTGACTGTGGCAATGACCAAACCCGACATTCTAGAACTTTCCTGCCTGTTCCCCATTCTGTATCCACACGGCCTGGCCCAAGTCTCATCATCCATCTTCTGATTCTTTAATGCAGTTTTGTCTTGAATCATAGTCTGTAGGTACAGCTGAGAACTCAACGGGTACCCATGGGACCAGGGTAGAAGGTGAAGCTGGCTCTGCCTCCACCCTTAGCCCAGTCACCTCCCTGGAGACACCACCGTTGGGGGCAAGAGCTGGTCTGTTCATCTACAGATGCTTCTGTACCATGAGCAATGGCAGAGGAGCCACACTGCCCCTCACTTGCCTCTTTCACTGACAAGGCAGCTTGGAGGCCTTTCTGCACCAGGGCAATCCGAGCCACCACATTTGTGGGGAAGGCTGTACTCTACTGTGCTGTGTGGATGGTCCATGGTGCATTTTGCAGCAGAGGTCGTTCCAGGTCTTTGCACATGTGGTGTTCCACATCTACGGTGGTTTAGGAACTAGGTTGCTGGGTCAAAAGGCACGTGTGTTTGCAAACCAGAGGCATCCTTTTTACCCCCAGCAGCAGTGCAGGACTTGCCATCCAGCTAGGGATCCTGCCTCTAGGCCCACAGGGAAGAGTCCCATCCTCTCTCCCTCTGCTCACACCCCTGGATGGCTCCTCTGCCTTTGGCGGGAAGCCCAGGCCCCCAACCTGGCATTCGAGGCTCCCAGAGGCTGAGTGTCACTTCTCTAGCTGTACACCCCTCCACCCAATTGATACTCTGAAAGGTGGTGATCAAAACAGATAATGATCAGACCCTTTCACACATAATGACCCGTATTACTATGGCAGGATGCACACCCATCTTACAGACGGAGAAACAAGTTCAAGGTCAGTAACTTCCCAAGAGTCCATAGCAGGGCAGAGGGAGTCGGACCCTCCACCTTGGGCCTGCTCTTTTCATCTCTGCAGCCCCCCCACCAGCAAGTAGAACTCGTCTACTGCAGTGGAGCCCAAGGAGGACTACAGTGCTCTCACCCCAAAGGGACCAGCCCCAGATCTTTCCTGCCTTCTCCCTGTCAACGGTTCAGGCACAGCTTGGCCACAGGGGGAGCCCAGTTGGTAGATAGCTCTTCACTGAATGATCATTCAGGGGACAGACATAAATACGCAGAAATGGTGACAGGCATGACAATGCAGGTTGCAGGGAGTTTTCAGTCAACACGGAGGCTTGGGCCACGGTCTTTTCTTTGCCTTCGTTTTAACTGCAGGTAAACTGAGGCTCAATAATGCTCCATGACCTGCCCCAAATCTCTAATGCAGAGAGAGGAAGCGCTTGCCCTGGAGCCAAGCCTCTGGGCAGTGCAGCGGTCACACCTGTGACTCACCTAGATAGCCTGGCTTCAGAGTCACCTATCAGCCATGTCTTCTTTTCATGCCTCGGTTTCCTCATATGAAAGAGGGGGGCACTGAAGATTGATCCAGTTGTTACAATGCCTAGCACTCAGGAAGCAGGCAATAAAACAAGAGTTGTTGTCGTTCTAACTTTAAAGTCCACGTTGGAACAAGAGCAACTTGCTTTTGAGTTAAACTTTGAGCCTTAAGCGTCACTTGCTCCCAGTGACAAAAACAGAAAAACAGGTTAACCAAAAGCAAATTACACCATTTTCATTTAATTATCCAACAAAGTCTAGAAACTGGGCTGTCCGCACAAGGGAAAGTTCTAGATGGAAACCTGAACCTTTCCAGCGTCAACCCCAACGTTTGCAAGGCGGTGAAGGTTTGATACCCACCAACCTAGGTTTGAGTCCTGTTTATGACCGGTGGGGCCCAGTCAAGTCACTGAACCCCTTGGGTTTCTCATCGGGGAGATGGGACTGGCTGCTGTGGGCGGTACCCCGGGACAGGTGACACAGGTTCGCCGCCCCCGGGGGGACAGTGCCCCATCCAAGCGCTCTGCAGGCAATCGTAGCCCGAGACCGCGCGTCCCTGTCCGCGCCCGCGACCCGCCCACAGAGGGTCTGGATTGAGCCCGGGGCCGCGTCTCCTTCAGCACCGGAGGCCGCGGACGGCGCTGCCCAGCGGGCGGGGGCCGGGGAGGAGGTGGCGGTGACCAGGAGGGACGCGCGGGGAGAGCGCCGGGTTAGGGGCGCAGGCCCGAGTCACGTGCCGGGGCCTGCGGGACGTACAGGGAGCCCAGACCGTGCACCAGTTACGACCCTTCCACCCCGGGGAGCAGGACGCGCGCGACAGAGGGGTGGGAGCGGCCCAAGTCCAGCCCCCGACCCGCACCGCGGTCGCTGCACCGTAGATCGCCAGCGCCGGCCGCAGCTCGGCGCCCAGGAGGCGGGGCCCGCCAGGGGGCCGGTGGCTCTCAGCGCTGCCGCGGTCCGTGGAAACGGATTTAGGCCACTTCGGACCGGGTCGCGGGCTCGGGGCAGGGGTGCGGGCAGAGCCGCGAGCTCCGAATCCAAACTCCGGGCTCCGGGCTTTGCGAGCGGGCCGGGGCGGGGCGGGGCGAAGCCCGGAGAAGTCCCGCCCCCCGCCTGCCTTCCGGCGGCGCTGAGCGCTTAGGTTCAACTGCGGTTGCGTAAGTGCTCCCAGTGGGAAGGACGGGCCTAGCGGCCAAGGCTTGGCTATTAAATTATTTACACGTCTTTTATTATTTTCAAATCACACAGTAATACATGATTACTGTGGGGAAATTGGAAAGTTCAGAGGGGCCCCTCTCTGTGAATCCTTTTCAGAGCCAACCACCTGTTAACACTTTGGGGTGGCTCCTTTACCTGAAAACATTCAAAATATACGTGCACAATAGTTTTAAATGTTCATCGATAGCCACGAGCTCTGCCCTCTCTTTCCAATGGCAACACTTCCACGCCTCCACACGAGGACATACCCTTCTGGCACGTGGTAGGTGACATGAGGGCAATGGTGGGGGTTCATGGATCTCTGTGGGTGGTAATTTTTGAGGGTGCGTGGAGCTAGACAGCCTGGGCTCCTCAGTCCACCTCTGCTGGGTGGCCTGGGGCAGTTCATTGCTCGTGTCTGGGTCTCCATCTCATGGCCTGTTAATTGGAGATAATGATAGTGTCTATTAGATAATAGGGTAGTGAGATTGAGTTAAGACTCCTAAAGCACATAGAAAGCACTCAACAATGTTTTAGCTTTTATTACTGAGGTGTTCTGTATGTGTCAAGGATAATGGGCACTAATTATGTAATAACATAATTTGGTCTTTTCAAATGCCCCCAAAGCTCGTCACTGCATTCCTTTGTTTCCTTTGTTAATCAGCCAACATCTTCAGCAAATAAGTCACTAAAGCTCTCTATTCCTCAGTTTCTTTCTCTCTAATATGGAGACAGTGATAATATAATAGTACCTACCTCACAGAGATTAAATGAGATCTGGTCAGGCACCACACCTGATGTGTATTACCTCTCCAATAAGGACATAAACAGCTGCTGTCATCATGGGTGCTCAAGGGAAGCCCCATAACTGAGCCAACCTGAACTAGGACTCCAGGCAGGAAATGGGCCCAGAGGTTGAGCTGCCCTCTTTCTGCCGTAGAAGAAATCCAGTCTGGGAGAGGGTAAGTGGCTTGCCCAGCTGACATGCAGAAAATACACGCTGAGATCTGCCTCCTTATAAAAATGAGTTTTAGGGCGGTGCCTGTGGCTCAAAGGAGTGGGGTGCCGGCCCCATATGCCGGAGGTGGTGGATTCAAACCCAGCTCTGGCCAAAAACTGCAAAAGAAAAAAAGAGTTTTAAAAAATCCCTAAAAATAGAGCCTCAAGAAAAGCCAAGAAAATTAGAAAATATAAGAACATTCAAGTGAGACTCAAGTTTTCATACATTAGAGCATTACAAAAAGCCATTGGAATCAAATCGGTATGGCATTGATATAGGAATGGACAAATAGTTGAGTGTAATAGAAGACAGAACCAGAGTTGAATCCAGAGCTGAAGGGTTTGACACAGAGTCTGTGCTGGGGAATGCAGAACTCTGGGAGGATCCCTCCTGAGCCAACCTTGGACATATTTATTATTACAAAGCAGAAAATGGTAGTTAAAAGTTACTTATCAGACATCACCACTAAAAAGAGGGAACCTGGAAAGTGCCAGACAGAATGTCTCCAATAAGATTTTTGCAAAATCTCAGACCTTAAGCAAGACCTCTGCTTCTAACATAATCATTGGACCTGATATTGCCACGCCTCACAGATACATCCCCCATGGAGGCCAGTTTTCTGATCTTTTGCATGCACACAACTCACATGCCATGCTGGTGATTCTCCAGGTCCCTCAAGCAGGAAGCAAGTCTTATGCTAAAGATCAGGGCTCAGTTTCCCCTACACAGAACATGTGTTAAGTTAATGACAAATACAATAGTTGAATCCAGCAAAAATGAATAAATTAATAATAAGTACTGCTGGTAACTGGCTAGGCGTCTGAAAAGGGAAAATACGGACTCCAATCTAATTTAAAACAAAATAAATTCTAAATGTAATAAAGTAAACAATAAAAATTTTTGCAAGAAGGCTGAGGATGGTGGCTCATGCCTGTAACTAATCCCAGTTATTTCGGAAGGTGGGGATGGGAGGATCTTTTGAGGCCGGGAGTTAATGACAAGCCTGGGCAACATAGTGAGACCCTATTTCTACAAAAAAAAAGAAAAAAGAAAAATCAGTCTGGAATGGTGGTGCACGCCTGTAGTCCCCACTATTCAGGAGGCTGAGGCAGGAAGCTCACCTGAGCTCAAGAGTTTGAGACTACAGTGATGATGCCATCGTACTGTAACCCAGGCAACAAAGTAAGACCCTGTCTCCAATAAATAAAACTTTTATCTAATCTTTGACAAAGCAGACAATAACATACACTGGGGAAAAGAACCCCTGTTAAACAAATGGTACTGGGAAAATACCACATGTGGAAGATTGAAAGTATCTACACCTTTCACCACTCACAAAAATCAATTTCATGATGGATAACAGACTTAAGCCTAAGGCATGAAACTACTGATACAAGAATTCTAGAAGAAAATTTTGGAAAAACTCTTATAAACATCAGTCAAGGAAAAGAACTTATGAAGAAGGCCCCAAAGGCAATCACAGCAACAGCGGAAATTAACAAATGGGACCTGATTAAATTAAAAAGCTTTGGTACAGTTAGGGAAGCAATCACTAGAGTGAATAGAGAACCTACAAAATGGGAGAAAATATTTGCATGGTAGACATCCGACAAAGGGCTTAACTAGAATCTATAACAAACTCAAGCAAATCAGCAAGGAAAAATCAAACCACCCCATCAAAAAGTGGGCAAAAGAAATGAACAGAAGCTTTTCAAAAGAAGATAGACTAATGTCCCAATAAACAAGTGAAAAAATGCTCAGTCTATCTAATCATCAGGGAAATGCAAATCAAAACCACAATGAGGTATCACTCTAACTCCAGGGAGAATGTCTCTTAACAAAAAAAAAAAATCCCACCACAACAGATGCTGGTGGGAGTGCAGAGGAAAAGGAGCACTTACATATTGTTGGTGGGACTGCAAACTAGTACAACCTTGTATGAAGATACCTCAAAGAACTATAAGTACAACTTCCCATTCAATCCAGCAATCCCGCTACTGGGTATTTACCCAAAGAGAAAAAAGTCATCAAAAAGACATGTGCTATAACTCTGGGAGGCCGAGGTGGGTGGACTGCCTGAGCTCACAGGTTCAAGACCAGCCTGAGCAAGTGCGAGAGCTCATCTCTAAAAAAATAGCTGAGTAGTGGGTGCCTGTAGTCCCAGCTATTCAGGAGGCTGAGACAAGAGAATCACTTGAGTTTGAGGTTGCTAAGAGCTATGACGTCACAGTGCTGTACAGAGGGAGACAGAGTGAGACTCTGTCCCCTCCCAAAAAAGGGCGGCACCTGTGGCTCAAAGGAGTAGGCACTGGCCCCATATGCCGAAGGTGGCGGGTTCAAACCCAGCCACGGCCAAAAAGCGCAAAAAAAAAAAAAAGGACATGTGCACATGAATGTTCATTGAAGCAAAATTTACAATTGCAAAGATGTGGAAACAATCCAAGTGCTTCTCAATACTACAATGGATTAACAAAATATGGTATATGTATATCATGGTGTACTATTCACCCATAAAAAAAGATGAATTTTTTTTTTAACAATAGGATTTTATTTTATTTTATCTATTTATTTATTTTTTGAGACAGAGCCTCAAGCTGTCGCCCTGGGTAGAGTGCTGTGGCATCACAGCTCACAGCAACCTCTAATTCCTGGGGTCAAGCGAGTCTCTTGCCTCCGCCTCCCAAGTAGCTGGGACTACAGGCGCCGGCCACAACGCCCGGCCATTTTTTGGTTGCAGCCGTCATTGTTGTTTGGCGGGCCCGGGCTGGATTCGAACCCATCAGCTCAGGTGTACGTGGCTGGCGCCTTAGCCCATTGAGCCACAGGCGCCGAGCCAAAAGATGGTGAATTAATACCCTTTGTAACTACCTGGATGGAACAGGAGACCATTCTTCTAAGTGAAGTTTCACAAGAATAAAAAAACAAACACCACTCACTAGTAGTGGTTTCATAGTACTCACTATTAAATTGGAACTAATTGATTAACACCCATGGGGACAATTGGTAGTAAAACTTAACAGAAAGCAAGCAGGTGGGAAGGAGCAGGAAGGGAGGTGTAAATTTACACCTAATGAGTAGAATGAACACTATCCAGTTACACGGCACACTTATAACTTTGATTCATGCTGTATGAAACAATTCAGGTAACCAAAACATTTGTCCCTCCATAATATTTCGAAATGTAAAAAAATCTTGCAAGAACTCTTTGGGATCCCAATAGTATGCTCACCTGGAAATGTTCAGCTGAATCATCCTCTCAGATTAAATGTGGAAATGAGAGATTATTTACAATAAACTTAAAATGCTCTACTAAATTCATAAGAAATTCTGAAAAAATACCCCAAAGACCATGCCTCCCCACAAAAAAGAGGAATAGTCAACTCAAACCAGAGTGGCTATGAACATGGAAATCCTAGTTCCACAGTGTATGACCACCTACAACAAGCACGTGAAGTTAAGGGGACTAGTGTTGATGAAAAGCACCAACCAACAAATCTGTATCTCTGCTGCAATGGAAGGAAACATATTAAAAAGTAACAGAAAGGTGCTTTCCTCCCCCAACGTCAAGAAACCTCACCTATGTAACCAAATTAAAATACTATAGTCACAGCTTGGCAGCGCCCCCTGAGGGCCAGAAGAAGCAAATAGCAAAGCGGTCTGGAGAAAAGCATCCTCAATCCGGGTCCATCACCGTATACATACAGTCTGAACTCATAATAAAAATTACCTAATACAAGAAAAAATAACTCAAGGTAAGCAAGATTTGGTAGCATGCCACACAATAGATTTAGCTCCTCAGTATTTAGGATAGCAGACACATAATTCAGAGAGCAAAAATAATCATATATAAACATAGCATGTTTAAAGAAATACGAAATAGAATAAAAAAATTTTTTTTTTTTAGAGATAGAGTCTCACTTTATTGCCCTCAGTAGAGTGTCCTGGCAATCTCCAGCTCTTGGGCTTAGGCGATTTTCTTGCCTCAGCCTCCTGAGTAGCTGGGACTACAGGCGCCTGCCAGAACGCCCGGCTGTTTTTTTGTTGCAGTTTGGTGGGGTCTGGGTTTGAACGCGTCACCCTCAGTATATGGGGCCAGCGCCCTACCCATTGAGCCACAGGTGACGCCCTAGGAAAAAAAAGTTAAAAGAACAAAAGTCAAACAAAATGACCAGGAATATTTAAAAAACAACTAAAACCTCTTGTAATAAGAAATATAATGCTTGTACTGAGCATGATTGTTTGCACCTATAGTCCTAACTACTGGGGAGGCCGGGGTGGGAGAATTTCTTGAGCCCAGGGGTTGGAGAGAAGACTGGGAAACATAGGGAGACTTGTCCTAAAACAAATAAACAAATATAACGATTGAAATAAAAACCTTGCTTGATGGGTTATGTAACAGAACAGATTGTCTAAACAGAGAATTAGTTAACTGGAGGACATATCTGAAGATAGTACCTAGAACGAAATTCAATGTGACAAGGAAAGAAGAAATAGAACAGGAGGTTTGGGATTTGAAGACATGCATGATAGACTATGAAAGTCTAACATTTGTATAATTGGAGTTCCAGAAGATTAAAATAGATAAAACCAAGGAGAGGCAATGTTTGAAGAGATAATGACTAAGATGCATGCTGTACAAAACCGCTTAAGATGCCAAATGTAAGACCTAGGAAAAACAATGTACACATATACCAAGCAGCATGAATAAAAAGAATCTACATATGAACCTATCAGATGACATAAGGAGACATCATAAATGTGCACATTCAATTCATATTTCCCGTCAATTTAACATGTCTGACATGTCTATCACGACACTCTACTGAGGGCAGTAAAGTGAGACTCTATCTCTAAAAAAAAAAAATTATCATGGATGAAGTCGTACAATTTTAACTAATATTTTATATTTTATTTATTTATTTATTTATTTATTTATTTATTTGCAGTTTTTGGCCAGGGCCAGGTTTGAACCTGCAACCTCTGGTATACAGGGCCGGTGCTCTACTCCTTTGAGCCACAGGTGCCGCCCTTAACTAATATTTTATATTTCTTACTGGTAAAATAATGGTGGATTACATATTCAAAGGTGTCTTCTGAACATTTATGTATGAAATAAAGTAAACTGGCCATAAACTTGTCAATAGCAATAATGGAAAGGCAAAGACAGAGAACTAATATGTTCAAGGTCCTTAGAGAAAATAAAAATAAAAAGTTGAGGTTTTTGTTTCTATCTATGAGGAAAACTGAAGAAGCTATATGGAAAAAAAATTTTGATACTGGACAACAGATGGAGAAAAGTGGGGACCCTATAAGAAGAAAAGCAAATCAGGTGAACTTTATGATGACTTGGCTTCCTACCTGGAGGCACTTTGACAACTGTGATGAAAGAAAAGGACCCAAAACAGAGATTGAGGATTTTGCTGAGTCAAAGGGATGGGAAGGGAGGGGAACCCAAGGCAGCTGGGATTTGAGAGGCAGAGTATCAGGTGAGAGGGACTCATGCCTAGAAAGGACTCTAGAACTCTACATTTGGGTTTTCTCTAGACTCCTGATGAATACTAAACCAAGCATATATCATGTGACACTCTTGAGTCCAGGCAAGGAAGAGCTACAATGGAGCTAAAAACTGAATAACTATCAGATCTGTCACGAGGCTGAGAGACATTTCAGTTCTAACCAGCCAAAGTAGAAAGGCCTTGTTGAATCCTCATGGCATTCAATAGAGACCCCATGATGACTATGCCTTAGGGGTAGGGCCAATCTACCTAGCAACATTAGGATCAATCACCCTAACAAATATTTAACCTAAACTTCAAAGGTATCAAATTGATCACTGGATAACTTAACTGTCTGAGAGAAGAAAGCCAAACATTTTTTAAAGGAAGAAAAACTAAAAAGTAAAAACTCACCACTGTAATATTCACAATGTCCAGCATCCATTAAAAATTACTAGATAGGGGCCAGGCATGATGGCTCATGTCTATAATCTCTGGGAGGCTGAGGAGGGGAGATCGTTTTAGGTCAGGTGTTTGAGACCACCTGAGCAAAAACAAGACCCCATCTCTACTATAAATGGAAAAAACAACTGCACATGGTGATGTGTGCCCATACTCTCAGCTACTTGGGAGGCTGAAACAGGAGGATTGCTCAAGAGCCCAGGAATTTGAACTAGGCTAAGGCCATGGCACTCTAGCCCAGGTGATAGAGTGAGACTCTGTCTCAAAAAAAAAAAAAAAAGATTCCTAGACAATGAAGAAACATGAAAATATGAACACAACTAGGAAAATAATAAGTTAATAGAAGGAAACTTAGATATGACAGAGGTGATAGAATTAGCTATTAAGGAAGCTATTATTAATGGTATTAAGGATCTAGAGAAGAACATGAAATTAATAAGGAGAGTAAGATAAAACAGAGAACCAAATGGAGACTCTGGAATTGAAATAGCAATGTCAGAAATAAAAACTTCATTGGATAGATTTCAAAGATTAGATACCTCAGAAGAAAACAATAGTGAACATGAAAATGAAGTAATAGATGGCTCAGTACCTGTAGCTCAAGTGGCTAGGGCACCAGCTATATACACCAGAGCTGGTGGGTTTGAATCCAGCCCAGACCCTCCAAACAACAATGACAACTACAACCAAAAAATATCCAGGCATTGTGGCAAGCACCTGTAGTCCCAGTTACGTGGGAGGCTGAGGCAAAAGAATTGCGTAAGCCCCAAGAGTTGGAGGTTGCTATGAGCTGTGATGCTATGGCACTCTACTGAGGGTGACAGAGTGAGACTCTGTCTCAAAAAAAAAAAAAAAAAAGAAATAAAATATAGTAATAGAAATGATCCAAACTGAAGTATAGGAAAAAAATTGGAAAAAATTAATAAGCCTCAGTGGCTTGTGGGATAATATAAAGAGATTCCATGTAATTAGATATAACGAATAAAATATTTCTAAATTTTAAGAAAACTATAAACACAAAAATCCAAGCAACTCAACAACCCCAAGGAGCATGCACACACGTGTCAGGGACCAGCCCCAATCTACACTGTGAGTTCTTCTCCAGTGACTAGGGGTGATGAGAAGATGAGGGAAAAATAAAGAGTCCAATACACGAGAAGAAAGTTTTTAAAAAAGCTGGGCCGGGGGCTTTCCACCTCCAAACGTAAGGACAGTGAAAAGCCCCTAACTCCCAGCTGGCTACGTTCTCCCCCCACCCCACCCTGCATCACTATTTTAATACTCAAGCTAATGGGGGAAGGCTAAACCCTTATGTCATGGTTCTTGCTGGGCTTGCATTTTCTAACCAAACTATTTCTCTAAATAACTACCCTCATTAGACTGATCTACCTCTTACTTTTGTTATTCTAAGTTATTTGTGATCTTAACACAAATAGGGCATGGGACGGGAACACAGTCCAGGAGCAGGATGTCAAAGCAGACCCCAATCAGACCATACACACAAATCTCAAGAGTGCCAATTAAACCCCTGGAAAAACTTGTAGGCAGATGAGCTGGCGCTGCTGCCACTACCGAGAAAACAGAAGAAAGGAGGTATTTGCCTCCTTCTCTCCCTGAGAGACCTTTTCTCTCTTAATGAGGTTTAGGTGCCTGCCCCATCTTCAGCACATTCAGTACTTCCTCACTATTTTCCTTACTCCCCCCAAACCCTCACTCTCCCTGTGAGGGCAGTGAGCCTTGTCTCCCAGGGCTCAGTGACCTCTGAGCTGAGTGATGCTGGAGGAGGTGAAGCTCTGGCAAGACAGTTTCTCTGTTTGAAAATGCCAGGCTTCAGGCTATTGCCCTTTGCAAGAGAGTTGAGGCTCCAGGTATTGCTATTGCAGTCTGAATGCCTACGTGCTTTTCTCTGATCCACTTCTTTCCTATCTCTTTTCTGTTTTGGCCATCATCTGCAATCATTTTCTTAATTCAATTCCTAACATACTTATAATAAACAACTGAAGATTCTTTTAAACTTATTAAGTCATTATTTCCAGCAATGCAAGCACATCAAGATGTGATTATTCCCTTAAGTACCTTCATGTCCACCCACACACAGTATGCACACAAACACATACAAAATAATGCATATCAATTGCTGAAAATCAATAATTTTTAAAAATCTTAATAAGAAGCCAACGAAAATAAATATTAGCTAAGATTAGAAAGTCTTATACCTAAGTCTGATGTTGGCATCAAAGGTAGGCAAATAGATCAACGGAACAAATAAGACTCCAGGAAAAGACCCATATGCATGAGGTCAATTGATTTTTGACAATGATGCAAAGAAAATTCAGTCAAGAAAGGATAGTCTTTTAAACAAATGATGTTGGAGCAACTAGATATCCATAAAAGAAATTTTGGTGCATATCTAAAACTACTTATGAAAATTACCTTGAAATGGAACATAGATCTACATGTATGTCCTAAAACTTTCAGAAAAAGATAAAGGAGATAATTGTGTGGCCTTAGGTTAGGCAAAGCTTTCTTGGATACAGGACCCAAACCATGAAACATTGTTAAAACCATGAAAAGACAGATAACCACAGACTGGGAGAAATCACATCATTATATAAAAACACAGTAGAACCTCCATAGTTGACCACCTCCTTAGGTTGATCTAATTTTCATAGATTGGACATGTACCACATGTATTCAATAGAAATTCCTTATGTTGGCCACCTCTGTATGTTGACCAGTTTATTTCGGTCCTTTGGGGTCAATTTACAGAGGTTCTACTGTACATAATATAAATACATATAAAAATTGAAAATGCTCACAACTCAATTAGAAAACAACCCAACTAAAAATTGTCAAAATATTTGAATAGATAATTCACTAAGAAGGTATATAAATAGCAAATAAGCACACGAAAAGATCCTCGCATCATTAATTATGTAAATTGAGATGCAAATTTAAAGTACAATTACATACCTCTATATACTTATGAGAATGTCTAAAATTTAAAAACTGACTGTAGTGGGTGCTATGGTTTGGATATGATTTGTTTTTCCCTACTAAAATTCATGTGGAAATTTGATCCCCAGTGTGGTTGTGTTGGGAGGTGGGGCCTAGTGGGAGGTGTTTGGGTCATGGGGATATATCTATCACAAATAGGTTAGTGCCTTCTAATATCCTCCCAGGGTTGAATTAGTTCCTGAGAAAGTAGGTTGTTAAAAAAAAAAAATAGGCTTCCCTGGTTTCACTCTCTTGCTTCCTCTCTGGCCTTGTGATCTCTTTGCCCACGCCTAGAATGGAAGCAGCTTGGTGCCCTCAGCAGATGCAGCTGTTCTGCTGTGATCCTTCCAGCCAGCCACCAGTATCAGGAGCCAAATAAACCACTCTTCTTGGGCGGCGCTTGTGGCTCAGTGGGTAGGGCGCTGGCCCCATATACCGAGGGTGGCGGGTTCAAACTTGGCCTCGGCCAAACTACAACAAAAAAATAGCCGGGCATTGTGGCGGGCGCCTGTTGTCCCAGCTGCTCGGGAGGTTGAGGCAAGAGAATCTCCTAAACCCAGGAGTTAGAGGTTATCGTGAGCTGTGACGCCACCGCACTCTACCAAGGGCGATAAAGTGAGACCCTGTGTCTACAACAAACAAACAAAAAAAACCCACTCTTCTTTATTAATTACCCAGTATCAGGTGTTCTGTTATAGCAACACAAAACTGATTGAGTACTAGGTTTGGGTAAGGATGTGTAGGAACTGAAGTCCTGATACACTGCTGGTGGGAATGGAAAATGGTACAACCACTTAAGGTAACAGTTCGTCATTTCATAAAAAGCTAAACATACATTTATCTCATGACCTGGACATTATATTTCTTCTTATACATCCAAAAGGTGTCTTGGATTTGACCTCAAAAGCACAGGCAACAGAAATAATAGTTTCATAGGCACCAAAACCAAAAGTGACCAAATGGGACTGCATCTAACTAAAAAATGCTTTTGCACAGTAAAAAAAAAAACCAATGGAGTCAAGAGATAACCCATGGAGTGGGAGAAAATATTTGGAAACCATACATCTGATAGGGGGTTAATATTTAAAACATGCAACGTACTCAATATTAATAGTAAGAAAACAAATAGTCCAATAATAATATATATTTTGAATATAAAATTAGTGGTCTACTTTGTAGGGTAAAAATATAGAAGCTAGAACTAAGATACTGGACCAAAAAACATGTAACGCAAGAGAGAAAGGATCGAGGTTGCAGCATTATTGTTTGAGATAACTATTGAGATTTCGATTAATTTAGGTTTTGTTAAATAAATATGGTGAAAAATCTAGGTTAATCACTGAAAAGATGGAGATGAACTGTATAACCTTTGGACACTAGAGAAAAATGGAATAAGATGTTAATGGAGAAAAACCCAAATTCTGTAAAATAATTTAAAGAGTTTCATCCTGGGCTTCTGAATTTGTGGCCTACGGATCCACAAAAGCAAGTAAGGGATCTTAGGGCGGTCTGGTTACAGTTTGCTTTTATACATTTTACTGAGACAGAAATTGCTGGTAAAACTATGAATCAATACACGAAAAGCATATATTGGTTTGGTCCCAAAAGGCAGAACATTTAAAATGAGGGCTTATAGGTTATAAGTGAGTTCAGAGAGTCTTTGATTTGTAATTGGTTAAAGAAATAAAGTTTTGTCTAAAAACTTAAGAGTCAGTAGAAAGGAATTCTTGCTTAAGATTAAGGGAGTCTGCTAATCAGAGTGCAAGCTACAATGTACTGATTCGGAGTGAGTTATTAAACGGAAGTAATGGCCTGCAGGTGTGTCTTAACCTTTTCCTCGCATTGCTTTAAGTCTGGTTTGTGATTAGACCGAACTCCAGAAAGGAGGGGTTATAAGGAGGCACGTCCAACTTCCCTTCCATGGCTGGGAAGTCAGTTTTAATGTTTTTCTAGGGTTCTCTTGACTAGGAGCGGGCCCGTTCTGTACGCAGTTGTAGGCTTAGTATTTTATTTTTGGCTTACAAAGAAGAAAAGCTCAAGCGATCTAAAAGGTATGGAAAAGGAAATGGGAGAAAAAAAAGAAATATGGGCAGCACAGTGGCTCACACCTGTAATCTCAGCACTCTGGGAGGCCGAGGTGAGTGGCTTGCTTAAGCTCAGAGCTTGGAGACTAGCATGAGTCAGAGCAAGACCCCATCTCTAAAAATATAGCTGGGGATTGTGGTGGGCACCTGTAGTCCCAGCTACTCAGGAGGCTGAGGCAAGAGAAACACTTGAGCCCAAGAGTTTGAAGTTGCTGTGAGCTGTGATGCCATGGCACTCTACTGAGGGTGACAAAGTGAGACTGTCTTAAAAAAAGAAAGGAAAGGAAAGGAAAAGAAAAAGTAAGGAGAAAATAGGGCAACTAACAAATGTAAAATCAGAGCTGGGTGTGGTGGCACACATGTGTATGGAGGAGGCTAGTGTGGAGGCCGAAGGATTTCTTGGACCGGGAGTTGAAGTCCAGCCTGAACAACAAAAGAGAACTATGTCTTTACAAAAAGATAAGATAGGAAGTAATAGCTCCAAAAATATCCACAATCACAGTCCGTTTAGATGAACAAGCTGTGTGGCTATCAGGTTGGATAAAATACAGAATACAGCCATATGCTGTTTCCAAGAGATGTACCCAGAAGTGTAAGGAGGACATGGGAAGATTGAAAGTGAGCATCTGGAAAAAGACACATGAAGTAAAGGAAAGCTGTAGTGTCTTTTACTGTTGGACAAAATCAACTTAAGATTAATTCGTCATTAGAATAAAGAAGTTTACCGCCACATAATAAATTCACCAGGGAGAGATCCCAATTCTACAACTTCGTGCGGGGCGCTATATACCAAACAAAAATACATAAAACAAAGATCGAGAGAACTAGAAGGACAAATTGACAAATCCACTATCTTAGTGGGGTATTTTAACGTGCTTCTTGAAACATATTTTTATTGTGGCAGATTATATATTACACAAAATTTGCCATTTTCGCCATTTTTAAGTGGTTTTAAAGTTCACTGGTGTTAAACACATTCCCATTGTTAAGCAGCCATCACCACCTTCATTTCCTAAACTTTTTTATCATCCCAAACAGAAACTCTGTCCCCATTAAACACTAACTCACCTTTCCTCCTTCCCTTAGCCCTTAGCACCCACCATTCCATTTGCCATCTCTGTGAAATTGACTGTTCATATGGTGGGATCATAAAATATTGCTCCTTTGTGACTGGCTCACCTCACAGTAGCAAATGTCATTCGTTTTACAGCATGTGTCAGAATTCCTTCCCCTTAAGGGGTGAATAGTATTCTGCATGTACACACCACATCATAGCCTTTCATGTGTGGATTGCTTCCACCTTTTGGCTGTTGTGACTAATGCCATAAATGTACAAACATCTGCTCAAGTTTCTGCTTTTGCTTCTCTGGGTATACCCAGAAATGGAATTGCTGGTTCACATGCTAGTTTCATGTTTATTTTTTATTTCCATTTTTGAGAAATAGACATAGCGTTTTCTGCAGTGGCTTCACCATTTTACATCCTCATAGGCAGAGTACAAGGGATCCAGTTTTTCCATAGCCTAACCAACAATTTTTATTATTTATTTTTTAGAGACAGTCTCACTTGTCACCCTCAGTAGAGTGCTGTGGCATCACAGCTCATAGCAACCTCCAGCTCTTGGACTTAGGCGATTCTCTTGCCTCAGCCACCCGAGTAGCTGGGACTACAGGTGCCCACCACAATGCCCGACTATTTTTTGTTGCAGTTTGGCTGGGGCTGGGTTCGAACCCACCACCCTTGGTATATGGGGCTGGCACCCTACTCACTGAGCTACAGGTGCTGCCCAACAATTTTTATTTTTATTGTTTGAAAATAGACATCGTCTTAGTCTGCTTGGGATGCTATAATGTCATAGGTCAGGTAATTTATAAACAATAGCATTTTTTTGCTCAGAGTTCTGGAGGCTAGGAAGTACATGATCAAGTCCCCAGCAGGTTCTGTGTCTGGGGAGGGCTCTCTGCTTCACAGATGGTGCCTTCCTGCTGTGTCCCCACACCAAGGAGGGGCAAACATGCTCCTTTGGGCCTCTTTTAAAAGGGAACTAATCCTATGCATGAAGGCTGCACCTCACAAACTAATCATCTCCCCAAAGGCCCCACCTCCTAATACTATCACATTGGGGATTAGGTTTAAACATATGAATTTCAAGCAGACAAAAACATTCAAACCACAGCAGCCATCCTAATGGATGTGAAGTATCAACATACCGCTTTCACTGATAGGCCAAAAAATGAAAAAAAAAAAAAGTAAGACTAGAGAAGACTTGAACAACTAATGGGCTTGATTTAATAATTTCATACAGAATACTCTCATACAAAGAGCACTTATAATTTTGAGAAAGATATCATTTACCATAGCAAAACTAAATTTACTGGAAAATAAATCTATTGATAGATAACTAAGACTTTAATGTATAAGATAATCATTCCATACTGAAAGATGCTTTAAGAAGACCTAAGTGAATAGAGGAACCCACAAATGGGGTAACTCCATATTGTGAGATGATGTATTTCTCAAAATTGTGCGATAGACTCAATGCAAATCCATTCAAAATCCTAACAGGGTTATTTGCAAAAGTTGCCAAGCTAATCTCAAAATTCATATGGAAGAGAAAGGGCTAAGAATAGCTTAATTGCTCTGAAGATGAACAAGCTAGTGGAGCTTACTGTGACAGATTATCAAGACTTGACATAAATCTAGAATAATTATGCCAGTGTTATATTAGCACAGAAATAGACAAATGGAAGAAAAGAAGCAGACCACGCATGCGTGGAAGCCTGATAGACGTCACAGACCATGTGTGCACAGAAGCCTGATATACATCACTGACCATGTGTGCACGGAAGCCTGATATACATCACGGACCATGTGTGCACAGAAGCCTGATATACATCACAGACCATGTGTGCACAGAAGCCCGATATACATCACTGACCATGTGTGCACAGAAGCCTGATATACATCACGGACCATGTGTGCACGGAAGCCTGATATACATCACTGACCATGTGTGCACAGAAGCCTGATAGACATCACAGACCATGTGTGCACAGAAGCCTGATATACATCACTGACCATGTGTGCACGGAAGCCTGATGGATGTCACGGACCACGCGTGCACGGAAGCTTGAAAGACGTCACGGACCACTGCATGCGTGGAAGCCTGATAGAAGTCACGGACCACGCATGCGTGGAAGCCTGATAGACGTCACAGGGTGAACTGCAGTTCACAGGGATAAAGGATGGAGTTTTAAATAGGTACTGCCAGGACAAATGATTATTCTCATGAGGGAAAAAATGAAGTAGGATCTATAGTTACCACTGTACATAAAACTCAGTTCCAGGGGTATTAATTCTCAAAATGAAAAAGTAGAGCTTTTTGAAAGGGAATATGGGGGAATATTTCTATTGCTTCAAAATAAGCAAGATTTCCTTTGACAAAACACAAAAGCACAAATCACCAAAGAAAATACTGGCTATATTAAAATTAGTAGTTCTATTTACCCAAAGGAAACCATAATGACAGGAAATGACAAACATTTAATCAAAAGAAATATGGAAAACATGTACCAACAAAGCATTAATATTAAGAAATATTTTGAAAATAGAATGCATCCCTGAAAACCAATAAAAAAAAGACAACCCAACAGAAAAATAGGCAAGATACATGAAAAGCCACGTTCATTGAAAAGAAAGTATAAATAGCCAAAAATATACAAACAGTTGCTCAAATTCATTAGTAGTCAGAGATATTCACAATTAAAGTGCTCTGTGATATCACTTTACTCTCACTAAACTGGCAAAAATTTAAGCATCAGACAATACCGCATGTTGGCAAAGATGTGGAAGATTGAGATTTCTTATAGATGGTTGATGTCTTAGCGTGGGATTCTAAAAGAAATATCACAGACTGGGTGGGTTAAACAAAAGAAATGACCTCTCACAGGTCTGGAAGCTAGAAGTTCAAGATCAGGGTGCTGGTACGATTAGGTTCTGGTGAGGGCTTTCTTCCTGCCTTGCAGACAGCCACCTTCTGACTGTATCCTCACGTGGTCAAGAGTGAGACCATCTCTCTTGTGTCTATTCTTATAAGGTCACAATCCTATTTGTGAGGACTTCATCCTTATTATGTAACCACCTCCCAAAGAGCTCACCGGCAAGTACCATCACATTGGGGAATTAAGGATTCAACATAACGAATTTTGGGGGAGCACAAACATTCAGTCTGCAGCAGTTGGGTAAAAAATTGGCAAAAACCGTTCAGAACATTATTTTTCAGTATCTTATAAAGTTGAATATGTTCTTGCTCCATGACCTGGCATTTCTATTCCTGTGGTATATACACCAGGATAGTGCTACTCAATCAGGGATGACTTTGTCCTCTGGAGGGACATTGCCATTGTCTGGAGACATCTTCAGTTGTCTTGTTTCAAAGGAAGGATGCTACTGGCATCTATTGGGTAGAGACCAGGAATGCTGGTGTGCATTGTAGAATGCACAAGACAGTGCAGCTCTGCAAATAATAACCCTGACCCCAATGTCAATAGTTCTGTATGTACAACAGAAGATGTGAATGCAAATGTCCATAGCTATCAATATTTTAAATGAATAAAAATAATGTCTATTCCCACTTTAGTCATAGATAGCAAAATGGATGAAATTTTACTACTCACTACTGGGGCAGACACCTTGGCTCATGCCTGTAATCTCAACACTTTGGGCAGCTAAGGATTGCTTGAGCCCAGGAATCTGAGACCATCCTGGGCAACATAGTGAGACCCTGTCTCTATAAAAATGTTTAAAAAATTAGCCATGAATGGTGGTGTATGCCTGTAATCTCAGCTTCTTGGGAGGCTGAGGCAGGAGGATCACTTGAGCCCAGGAGTTTGGGACTGTAATGAGTTATGATCACGTTGCTGCACTCCAGCTTGGGTGACAAAATGTCACCCTGTCTTAGTAAAATAAATGAATGAATAAAAAATAAAACTTGAAATCAAGTAAAAATTTAAAATGTGGAAGAATAGGTATGACAACATACATACAAAATTAGGAAAAAGATAAACTCACACTTGAGAATAATGGCTACCAAATAAAGAGAGGCATATGTGATGTGCCTAATATTCCATTTCTTAAGCTGGATGGTGGGTACACTGGTACTTTCTTATTATTTTAAATTCCTTGAATAAAAGTACAATTTTAGAATAATGTGTCCTATTTAATAATTAATGATTGGATCTTGCTTTCTGTCCGGCCCCTGTTCTGAAACAGGCCAACTAAAATTTCTCCATCTGGAAGGGCAGTGAAGAGAGAAATGACTATACTATGATCATTTGAAGCTTTCTTGGGGACCACGTGCGTGCAGTAAAATTTCACTGTCTGTGTGTGTGTGTTGCCTTTTCTTTAAAGCAGTACAATGATGCAATTGACTTTCATGGAAACTCTGTGCTTTAGAGAATAGGTATATTAATATATATATTACTTAGTATTCTTACAATATCTTATTCTAAAAACATTTTTTTAAAATAATAGGATCCTCCCCTACTTAAAGATTTTGTGGGGTCATGTTTGCCAGCCAGGCCATTTTTAAATTTTTTGTACTGTGAATAAACACTGCATAATAACTGTTCAATGAAACTAATAAGGTTTTCTTGTACTTGCAAGAAAATCTCCGATGCTACATGGACAGCCCATGTGTCCTGAAGACTTTCTAGTCAAGAATAAAACTTAGAAGCTATTTAAAAAGTGACATACTTATTTGATCATGTAAGAAGTTTGTTGTTGGGGCGGTGCCTGTGGCGCCGGCCCCATATACCGAGGGTGGCGGGTTCGAACCTGACCCCTGCCAAACTGCAACAACAACAACAAAAGAAGTTTGTTGTCGTATGGCAGAAGATGCCACAAAGTCAGAGATAAGTGCTAGACCTGGAGAAAGTATTTGAACATTGATGACAGAGAAAGGGGTAATTGCTGCACTGATAGCTCTAAAAACGGACAAAACAAAAAGCCCCAACTAAAAACGAGCAAAGGGTAGGAACAGACAATTATCAAAAGAGCAAATCAGACTGGGTACAGTGGCTCACCCCTGTAATCCTAGCACTCTGGGAGGCCGTGGTGGGAGGATCGCTTGAGGCCAGGAGTTCAAGACCAGCTTGAGCAAGAGTGAGAACCCCGTATCTACAAAAACTAGAAAACTTAGCCTGGCATAGTGGTGCACACTTGTAGTCTCAGCTACTTGGGTAACTGAGGCAGAAGGATGGCTTGAGCCCAAGAGCTCGAGGTAGCAGTGGGCTGTGACATGCTGCCACACTCTACCTGGGGCAACAGAGGGAGACTCTGTCTCAAAAGAAAAAAAGAGCAAATCATATATATATGTATATGTATAATACTATATATAAATCATATATTTATTTTTATCTATGATGTATTTAATTACATATATGAAAAGTTGCTCAAATTCACTAATAGAGGGATGGAAATCACTTTACACCCCTCAGTGACACATTTACAGAATCCTGCAGCTGGATTGGTGATGGGAATGTAGGCAATACAGTGAAGCAGAAGGGTGACGTGTAACAGAGTCTTGGGCATCTGCTAGCGTCTATTAAAAAGACATTTAGTAAGAGGGTCTTTACCTAACAAATGCAATCAGTGTAACCTGGTTTCTTGTACCCTCAATGAATCCCCAACAATAAAAAGTAAATAAATTAATTAAAAGAAAAAAAAAGACGTTTAGACTTTCAAACCAGCAATTCCACGCCCAGGACTCCATCTCATAGAAATAAGAGTAGAGCTGCTCTCTGAGGACGTGTTTGGAAGAACATTTAGTGCCCACTGCTCTTGGGTGGCAATGACAAAAAGGACGTTTACCCACAGGAAGTGGCACGGTGTACTTTGGGACAGCCACAGCTTGCTATTCAGCCTTAGAGAAGGGTGAATTAGCGATCTCCCCAGGCACCAGGAGGGATTTTCATGAGGTGTTGATGAGTGTGAAAAGTGAGAAACAGAAAAATGTGATCATGATGGATTCATTTTGTAAAATGATGACCCCAAGCCCCTAGGTGCACGTGTGAATGTGTGTTACACATCTTTTTGGAGGAAAGTATGAAACAAAACGAACTAGGTTGTGAAGATGGGCTGTTTGGTGAGGGATGGGGGAAAAGCATCTAAAAGTAAAAACATAGAGTATAAAATCAGCCCATGCATGGAAAATGACATGCACATACCTGCCCACGAATGGAGCAGGAAGGCCTGGTCACCGGAGTGTTCATGGGTGGCAAGATTCCAGGCAATCTTTGTTTTCTTCTTTCTATCTGCCTGTACTGTTCGAATCTCTTACAATGAGCATGTATTATTCATGGAGCCAGAAAGAGCCCACAGAAAGCTGCTTTCATTGAAAGGTGAAAAAGAAAAGAGAACATGCCTTGCAGCTGGCCAAACTCCCCAGCACTGATCCGAGCTGGAGGATCAGTAATGGGGACTCACCCTGCCTCACACCTTTCATGGCCGATCCCCCCTGTATCTGGAGGAAAACCCTGGTCCCATCCCTCTACCTCAGAGAGGAGCCCTGTGCTGTGCAGCAGCCTCAGTCAGCTATATTCATGCTCACCAAAAGATGAACAATACTGGCTCGGCGCCTGTGGCTCAACGGGCTAAGGCGCCAGCCATGTACACCTGAGCTGGCGGGTTCGAATCCAGCCCGGGCCCGCCAAACAACAATGACGGCTGCAACCAAAAAAGGCCAGGCGTTGTCGCGGGCGCCTGTAGTCCCAGCTACTTGGGAGGCAGAAGCAGGAGACTCGCTTGAGC
>CAUYRH010002772.1:0-12733 GCA_963574655.1 Perodicticus potto
AATTTTATTAAATCATAATTGTGTACATTGGTGCAATCATAGGGCAGAATGTGCTTCATATACAATCAGAAACATTTTGATCGTACTGTGAGAGATAGCCCTCATAGCATTTTCTTAATCACTATATAAAGACATTGATAATCTACATTTGATGGGTTTCAACAGTACCCTACTAAGATGCACCGTATTGTACAAAATGGCTTAAAAGACTTTGCTTTCTCTCTTGATGTCCCTATTGGTTAACTTGTCATAGAAAGGCTGTGGTCAAGTCATATATGGGGCAGGGTAATTGGCAGTAGTTAAGATGGCTGATCCATGATGTGCCAGTCCTCACTCGTTTTGAAGTGGGGTGTGTGGGGTGCACGTTCATACACAGTGTACATCGGTTATGACTCTTCTTAAACTTCACCACATATTAAACTAATATGAAATCATTGTTCAAACATTAGAAAATGTAATCAGCAAAACCTCAAATAACTAACAATACTGTCACCTGGAAATAATCACTCTTAACATTCTTTCATTTAATAAAGATATTCATACATTTTCATAACTTTTTAACTTAATGAGTCATAAATATTCTTGTCAATAAATATACATCTATGTAATCATTCTTGGGGCTAAGGTGGACATTTAGGTCATTACCGATTTTTGCTTTTGTAAATAATCCTGTGATGAATATCTTCATATGTACATCAATGAACATGTTATAGAATATTTCCTTTTAATACATTAAAGCAAGCAGAATTCTTCAAAGCAAATTGGGATGAAAGTCAAAAAGAATCAGAAAAACAATAAAATGTAAGCCACATTTCTATAATTAATAAGAAAAATGTTAATGTTATTTATTATTAATGCGTCATGGACTAAATTTACACTGACTCAAAATCCCCCACGTTATATATATCAGTTGGCATAGATGAAAGAAGATAAACTTATTGTCAGTATGGGTGTGGGGAAACAGGCATACCCAAACTTTATTTGCAAGACTATGCCCTGGTGCAATTTTTCTGGAAATTATTTTTAATTTACATATTCAACTTTTATTATGGAACATTTCAAACATGCAGAAGTAGGGAGAATGTCACAGTAAAGCCTATGCATATGCATTACTCAGCTTCAAAAATTAGAAACTCAGATACAATTTTGTTTCATATCCACCTCATTTCTTGACCAATACCCCCAACTGATTTGAAACAAATCCCACATGTCATATAATTTCATTCACAAATATTTAAGTATTATGTCCCAAAGACAGAGATTTCTTAAAAAATATCATCATGGTCCCAAAAGCAGATCTAAATATTTTAACAGTAATTTCCTACTATCATTAGTGTTCAAGTTCCCAGACTGTCTCATTTGTTTTCTACAGTTTATTTGAGTCAGGATCCAAATAAGGTCATAGGTTGTAATTAGATGATTTATCTAATAAGTCTCTTTTAATCAATGAGTTCATTTGCTACATCTTTTTTTCTTGTAATTATTTTGGTTGAAGAAATCAGGTAATTTTCTATAAAGTTTCCATATGTTGAATTTTGCTAATTACAGCCCAAGTTGTTGTTTAACTGTCTGATTACTCCGAGTTACAGTTCATGTGGTGAAGGCAGGATATAGACTTTCTGCCTGCCCTTTCTCCTCCTCCTCTTTCTGTTCTTTTTCTTTTCTGACTAGTTTCTGTCTAAAGAGTTGGTTTCATAGCATTCAAAAGTCCTATAATTTTCTATTTTAGTCTCATTGTAAATTCATGGATTAAAACTACTGGGTGTTTTAACTTATTGCAGTTACGATTCAAGTTGTCCCAAGTTTGGCCAATGGTTATCTGTTCAGATTAGCTTTGGGATCTTTTTGAAATGACTCTAGAAGTCATTCATAGATTCTTTGATCATGAGAAGTGCCAGGCTCATTTTCCAGATCTCCTCCCAGAGACTTGTATTTAGCCATTTCTCTAAGGATCACCGATTTCTTTAAATGGGAGGTGGCACCTAGAAGCCACAATTTTGGTCTTATAAGTGATCCTTGACACGGGGTCCATCCTTGTTTATATAATTTTTCAATAGACAAAGGTAGGAAATATGACTTTTTAAAGATAAACTATATTATGAATTTTATTGATACTTCCCTTCTGTATTCAGGACTGTAGGCTGTTTTCTTTACCTTATTAATCTTACATCCATTTTCTTTCTCCCGTCTTGAGCACTTCAGCTTCAAGAATGTAAACAAAATTACTTTTTGGCTTAGTCATGCAATGCATTCACATTCACTGTACTCTGAATAAGAATACTAACACTATTACCAAAAATATAATTACTAAAAACAGTTTTTGTTTTCAATTCTTTCTTTCTTAAGGTATATTCTACTATGAAGCTATAGTTAGAATGCTGGTTTTTATATGTCACTCAGGATAGTTACTCTCTCTGTCATAATTTGTTTCATTTTACTTTCAATGTTTATAGGTTGCATTTTTATATTTACTTTTATTTTTTTTCAAATACCATGTTTTTGACATCAAGCTGTAAGACAAGGTAATTAAATCCAGCTTCAATTCTTAACTCCCAACCCTATTTATTTTCTCTTCTTATAAGAACCATTAAAAAAAATTTATAGTTTGGTTTTTAATTTTTTAAAAATATAACCAATGATATAACACAGAGGGTGCCGGGTGGTGCCTGTGGTTCAAAGGAATAAGGCACCGGCCCCATATGACCAAGGTGGCGGGTTCAAACCCAGCCCTAGCCAAAAACTGCAAAAAATAAAATAAAATTAAAAATTAAATTAAATTAAAAAAAAAAACACAGAGGGTGCCAAAAATGTATACACATTGTAAAAAAGGAAAAAACTGTATTCCAATTTAATACTCAATATATACTGGTAACAAAAGTGAACCCAAGTCATGTTGAGCGCTTCTTGCAATTGCAGAAGTTAAATGTGTTACAAATTTAATATTAGGTATTTAAAAATTTAGTATTATAAATTTAATACAATTTTTCCTTTCTTAGAATGTGTATACATTTTTTGGCATCTTCTGCATATTTGTGTTTCTTCTTTCTTAGAGGAGAGTAGCAGACTTTACATGCTTGTCTCCAACCTGCTTTTTTCATTTTGTGTTTTATTGTGGTGATTGCTCCATAGTAGTATATGGGCCTGAACATTAAGTTTGCAAACTTGTCACTGTGTCCTTACGTTGGCAGCACTGTACAAACCACTTGGTAAGGTTTCATAACCTTGGTGTATCAGCGTCTCCCATCTATGTTTGTGTCAACATGTGGTGATGTCTTGCTTAGTGGCATTCATTATTGTTGAATATTTTTGTGTGCTGTCGCAAGAACATAAGGGCTTGAATTTAGAGCAATGAACAAACATTAAATTTCTTGTTAAAACTGGCAAGAGTGGAAGTGAAATAAAGGACTTGTTCATAGAAGTTTATGGGGATAATTCCATGAAGGATATGGCAGTGTACAAATGGATTTAATGTTTTTCTGAGGTAGAAATTCATCACTGATGAAGAGAGGTCAGGGCAGCCAGTATCAAGCAGAACTGATTAAAACATTGCAAAAATTAGTCAAATTGTGCATTGAAATCATCAGCTGACTATGAAAAGCATATCAGACCAAGTAAATATTGATAGAGAAACAGGAAAAAAAATTTTTTTTGAGTTTTTTATTTTTTCAAATTAATCTGAGGGGATAAATTTTAGGTTAGATTGTTCTCACTTTCAGGGTAAATTTCCATTTGTACAAGAGCCCCTCACCAAGGGGGGCATGTTATATGCTCTCACAATGTGCACATTAGGTGAATTCCTGCCTCCTGCCTTCTCTCCTTCTGCCAAACGTCCTCCCTCCTCTACTCTCCCACTTCCCTCTACCTCTGAACTGGACTATATTAGTGTTTTATTGTTTTTATGAGCATGTAATTGTTTTTATATTGGTTTCATATTGGTATAGAGTACATTGAATTTTTATTTTTCCATTTTTGTGATACTTTACTAAGAAGAATGTATTTCAGCTCCATCAGGTAAATGTAAAAGATGTAAATTCTCTTTCTTTTTTAAAGGCTGAATAGTATTCCATGGTATAAGTATACCATAGTTTGTTGATCCATTCATGGGTTGATTGGCATTTAGGTTGCTTCCAGGACTTGGCAGTTATGAATTGAACTGCAATAAACATTCTAGTGCAAATGTCTTTGTGATAAAATGACTTTTGTTCTTCTGGGTAGATAACTAGTAATTGGATTGCAGGGTCAAATGGCAGGTCTACTTTTAGATCTTTAAGGATTCTCCATAGTTCTCTCCAAAAAGGCTGTAGTAGTTTGCAGTCCCACCAGCAGTGTAGAAGTATTCCCTTCTCTCCACATCCACACCAACATCTGGTGTTTGGAGACTTTGTGATGTGGGCTAATCTTGCTGGGGTTAGGTGATATCTTACAGTGGTTTTGATTTGCATTTCTCTGATGATTAAAGACGATGAGCATTTTTTCATGTGTTTTTTGGCCACTTGTCTGTTCAAATCCCTTGCCCACTTATAGAGAGGGTTGTTTGCACTTCCGTATTGTTTAATTTGAGTCCTCTGTAGATTCTAGTTATGAGGCCTTTGTCAGATTTGGAACATGCAAAAATGTTCTTCAATTCTGAAGGCTGTTTGTATGCTTTGTTTGTGGTACTCCTAGCTGTTTTAACTGAAAATCTTGGCCTGAGAAAGGTGTGTGCAAAAATGGTGCCTAAGGAGCTCACTGGTGAACAAAAGCAAAGGAGAATTGAAGCTGCCAAGACCTCCTGGACAGGCAAGGTGATGTTTTGGGCCATGTTATCGCTGGTGATGAAGCATGGGTATTCCAATATGGCCCTGAAACAAAATGTCAAAATGCACGATGGAAGGCAGCCAATTCTCCATGATGAAAAAGTTTCTGTCAGTCGAAATCAAGAGTCAAAATGATGTTGCTAACCTTTTTTGATATCAGAGGGATTGTTCATTATGAATTTGTATCAGTTGGACAGTTAACCAAATTTACTATTTGGAAATACTGAAAAGACTATGTGAAAAAGCTAGACAGAAACCAAGCTGAACCTTTTCCCAGCAACTCATGGCTCTTGCGTCAATCATGACAAGGTACCAGCTCTCAGGGTACTGCCTGGGAGGGAGTTTTTAGCCAATAAACAAATAACTATTGGAGTACCCTCCCTACTCACCTGATTTGACCCCCAGTGACTTTTTATTTTGCCCAAAGATAAAATAAATTTTGAAAGGAAGATATTTTGACGACATTCAGGATGTTAAGGGTAAGATGTGTAGGACAACAGCTCTGATGGCCATTCCAGAAAAAGAGTTCCAAAATTGCTTTGAAGGGTGGACTAGGTGCTGGTATCAGTGCATAGCCTCCTGAGGTGAGGTCTTTGAAGGTGACTGTAGTGATATTCAGCAATGAGGTATGTAGCAGTTCTTCTAGGATGAGTTTGCAAACGTAATTGTCAGCCCTCATATGTAAACAGTCTATATATTTTTTATAGTATTCCACATTTGACTTAACAAGTCCTCTAAGGATAGATAATATAGTTGTTTCATGTCTTTTGCTATTTCAACTCATGTTGAATCTAATTTATGAACTATTCTTGTGCCAGATTACATGCATATTTCTCTAGGTAGAATTGCTAGCCCTGAAGAAATCTCCCTCTCTCTGAACTCATTTAGGGACAGTGCACAGAATGTAGGATGAGGTAGAGGTGAAGGATGTGCATCAAACAATGAGACTGCAACAGTGTGTCTGACTATATAGCACAGCAGCACTTACTATCAAGTGGTCTTTAACTCAAGCTGAGGAAGTTTGGTCTTTACTTTGAGGTACAGGAGATTCACAGAAAAGTTTGAAGTATGAGACTCAAATGCTCACGTGAGCATTAGTAAAGTGGGTCAGTGGTTTCAACCCAATGACTCTAACAAGGAACAGGTTTCCTGGGAGCGTCCTCACATAGCAGGAATGTTTAGATTTTTTTCATGGAGGCTTTGATTTAGTGAGGGATATTTGTGATTTTTCTATGAAAAAAGTTCTCAAGAGCTTTTGAGTAATCAGTGAGGCCTGAGCACTTTGTCAGCTAAAGTGCTTGAAATCAATGCCATGGTGCTGCCATGAACATACTAATTTCATTTCAACATTCAGATTACATAGATTGTTACTTTCCAGGTCCACTTCACCCAGGAATTGCTGAGTTTTCCCTTCCTTTGTACTATGAAATGGTTTCTTCTCCAAAGTAGAAAAATATTTGAAATTTTGGTCTATTGTTTTTATCCCTATATTTTAAAATAGATTTTTTTTAAGCCAGTGTTAGCTGTGATAGTATGGCCAAATCATGTGAGTCTTAACTTCTTATTTGGAAAGAAAGCAAGTTAATTTTTCAGATTTAAGAATCCATGTTTCTCTGAGCTGGGGTATCAGGTGTTTTCCAATGGTCTTATGAGAACACTGAACATTTTAATATCCCCATCATTCTGCACAGAGTCAATTTTTCCCAGACGTATTTGGGGGTTTTAATTAAGTCAGTATTTTTCTCAGGGTGTGGGCATAAATGAGGTATATGTAGGGCAAGGAATATAACAAACTGATTCTAAGGATTTTCTGGAATAATAGACAGAGGTAATTTTGGAAAAAAAAAAAAGAAAATAGATGAGGAGAATTTGTCCCAAAGTACTAATATGCATTTTAGGCTCTGAGTAATTTAGGAAGGCTGGTACTAAGACAAGGATAGATTGACATATTGATGAAATTCCTGAATGTCTTTATTATTTTTCTAGTAGATATTTGTTGGTTATCTGCCATGTTTCAGGCACATTCTAGGTTCAGAGAATACAGTGCAGAATAAGCAATCAAGGTCTCAGCTGTGCTTGAGCTTACCCACTAATGGAAAATTTAATAAATAAACACAAATGTACATAAAAAATGGGAAAAATATTAGATTGTGGTAATGCTATGAAGAAAATAAATAGTATAAAAGAATAGAGAAGACCTGAGTATTTCAGGGATGTTTCTCATTGGATGATCAGAAAAGACCTTTCCTGGAAGTGACATTTAGAACAGACCCCAGAAAGACCCCAGAAAGAAAACCATCTGATATTTTTGAGGAGAACCAGACCAGGAAGAGGGAACAATTTACTTTTTAAGAGTGAGAAAAAGCCTTAGGGAGTCAGCCCTAAGTGCAGGGAGAAAGGAGGTGAAATTAGAAAGATAGGCAGTAAGTAAGTCTGGTTTTGGAAGTCTGTTAAGTGCAATCCAAAACTCCCTCCATAATCCTAGCACGTAATTCCCATGTAGTACATGTCAGAATATCATGCACGTTAAATTATGCATCTCAGACCAATGAGAAGTAGATGAGCCATTCAAAAAGTGATGATAGATAAATGTGTTGTTTGTATAAAAAAAATCACATCCTTACATCTAACCAGACAACAAAATAAATTACACACAGATTAAAAAATTTAACATAAAAATAAAACCATGAAATACTAGATGGAAGTATGGATAAACATGTGTATGATTTTAGAACAAAAAGAACTTTCTAAATATCAAATCAGAGTGAGAAATCACAAAGGAAAACAGTTAGAAAAATGTCTGCAGCAAAGGTTACCATGCATCTAAAACTCCTAAGCCAGAAAAACACTAACACTTCAATTAATATGATGAAAAAGGACATGGACAAGCAATTCATGTAAGAATAAATGCGAAGATTCTCTGAACTTACGAAAAAATATTCTGCCTTGCAGGAATAAAATAAGTTTTACAGAAAACAAAGGAAATGGTGTGATTTTTTGTTATGGTGACAAAGAAAAAAATGATAATATTCAATGCGAGTGATGGTGTGGTGGCCTGGATATATTTAGGTACTTGTATAAATTATACTCCTTTTAACCTTTAATCTTTACCTTTTGGGGATATGTATCAAAAGTATTAACATGAAAATTCACTTCAGATAGAGTAGTTGAACATTTTTGAGTCTTTCCAAAGGGAATAATCATAAATGTGGAAAAAGATTTAAACGCAAAGACATTTACTAGAGCCTGGCTTGTAAGAATAACATATGAGTCACAACCCAGTGCTCAGTAACAGTGCAGAGTCGCAAAAATATAATTATGGAACTATTGAAAATTAAGACTAAGCATAAAGAGAGAAGTTGAAACTGTTCATACAGTAGGTATTTCATGCAAAAGCACTAATTTTGTGTTTATAGAGCCAGCCACAGCTTATTTCTTCTCTGTCTCTCTCTCTTTCCTTCCCTTTCCCTCTTCCCACCCTCTCTCTCTCTCGAAGAAAATACAACCAATGGTTAATGTAGCAATAAACTGTGGGTAAAGTCATAGATTATTTATATTTTCTTATTGATTTTCTATATTTTTGAATGCTTTACAATAAGCATATTCTATCTTTATGATCAGGAGAAAATGACTGTTATCTTAAAAATGCAAGGCTTCCCACCAACATGGATATGTCGATTTTAAATAGTCCCTGAGTAATAGTCATGGCAGGACTTCATTTCTTCCCACACCTGGCTCCTGTCAGTATTGCCTTACAAGAGAAAGGGGAAGGAATTGTCATTACTATTTCTGAGGGAGTCCAGTGCTCCCACTTGCAAAGAAGTGAGGGAAAGTGTGAGTAAGAGGAAGTGCTTCAGGGGAGCATGAGGTGGGACTAACCTGCCAAGGCAGTCCATTTTTGACACAGGCATACCCTCATTATCTGAATTATTTTATTGGTATCTTATTGGCCTGCTTAAAATCCTACCAGATAAAGATCAATTTGAGATAATAATCTCCTCCCTATAAATGTGAATATAATTATAAGAACAATCATCTCTGCATGGATTACAGCTCTATTCATTCATTCATACTTCCATAAGATTTGAGACAAGAGCAGTCTGACTGAATACATGTCAGGGAATAGGAGTTTTCTTATGGGAAAGAAAGGTAGGGCTTTTGTCATGTGCTGCCAAGGAGCTCTCGGGGCAACATGAACATGCTGGATAGTTTCTTATCATCGCTAACCTTCAATTTCCTTACTGTATCATGGGGAAAACACCTATAGGATAAAAACAACTATAGAATACGTAAGAGCGAGAACATTGGAGTGTGCAGAATGGTGGAGAAGGGAATGGTGATGATGGTGGCCCTGACAGTGATGAGGAGAATGGCTCCAAATGCGTGGGAAGACCCTGAGCATCGTGGGGCTACTAGAAGGGAGATGGAGTTTGTGCCTTTCACCATCTGGCAGCTTGAGCCTTCTTATACCTAACCTTAGTAATCAGGCAAAAACGATCAATTAAGAAGTTCCTGCTCCCTCTTTCTAAATTGGTGGCTGCCAGTATGGTAGACACAAAATCTTCCTTGTTACTCACTTGTTATCATACTTCAAAGCAAATTACTCACTGGTATCTCAGTAGCCTGAAAAAAAATTTATTTATCTTCAAAACTTGTTTTCATGCAGGGAGTAGCTGAATCATCCAGGGAAAATCTGAGTCAATTACTAGTGAATCAAGGAAATGGAAATGACATTTTACAGTTAGGTTGCAACTGAATAAGGAGGACATGATTGGGTTGTTTGTAAAGTTTGCCTCATGTACCTTATTATAATGTAATGGAAACCCATAAGGAATAGCTAATAACATTGAGCATAAAGTATTACACTTTTTCAAAGTGCTATAGAAAAGCCAAATTTTACTATTTATGCTCCTATGTAAACATCATTAAGGCTAGGTTCTGTATTGCCCCAAAAGATATATTTTAGTATCTCCTGCAAAATTAGAGCTGAATTTTATGACCCTCTTTTCATGAGTATATGCTCTGTCAGCAGATGTTAACTGAAGATGTATGAAGAAAAGTCAGTTTGACATTGGCCTCTTTCTAATGCTTGCTGATGTATATATAAAACATCCTCAGCACCATGGCTCGAAGGCTAGAATAAACTGCTTTGCTACAATGAACAACATAAGTCTCTGGGTTCTCCAAGCTTGAGAAGAACTGTTTTTACATGCAAATTATAAACTGTTTCATACTCTTCCCAACTCCGTGATATCCAGGAGTAGCCAAGTTTAAAAAACACTGAAGGGTTGACAAAATGAGTATGTGGCTCAATCTGTATGTTTCCCAACTGTTCTCTGGCTCAATGCTGTATCTGCATTTTATTGGCACAATTTCCAAATTGTGGGTAATGACTCAGCAGTCATTCACAGCATTCACCTGATGCCAGGTCAGCTCACAGCCTGAGATTATTTGTCCTTTACAATAACTGATGATGTCCACTGAATAAAGTGTGTGTGTTTGTGTGCACATGTGTATTTTACATTTTGGATTATCTTCTTTATTTATTTATTTATTTATTTTTTGAGATCTCTGATCTGTTTTTTTTTAAAGTTTTAATTTTTTTAAAATTTTTATTAAATCATAGCTGTGTACATTAGTGCAATCATGGCGCACAATGTGCTGACTTCATATACAATCTGAAATATTTTCAGCAAACTGTTTATCATAGCCTTCATGGCATTTTCTTAATCACTTTATGAAGATATTTATATTCTGCATTTAGGGATTACCTTATTTAATTCTAATCACGGCACTATAAAATGTTTACTAGTGTTATCACCACTTTATAGACAAGGAAACAGACCCTGCGAAAGGAAAAGACTGGTATAAATGTTTCCCTGTCAGTAAGTAGCAGAGTTAGGCTCTGCACCAATTTTTTGTAACCCCAGAGACTGTGCTCTTAATCACAATAATATAAATAAAAATTATCTATAAGCACCTCTCTCAACTGACCATAGCTCAAAAATAGCGCTGTCCCTGTGGGTGAGAGATACTGAGGCACAAGATTATTTTCTGTGGTTTCTTTTACTTTGCACTGAATATGGATTATTTGAATGAGGCAATCTGGAAAGAAAAAAGATAAATGCTAATACTGGGACACTCATGCCTTGCTCAGCAATAGCATTTACTATTTGGGATAATGACTTAGAATAGTGATGTTTTCCCAACTACGTGGTGTGAGACTAGACTTTAATTTATCTATGGAGAATGTAGGGGATGTACTCAGGTTTACTGGGAGCTCTTAGGCTAATGTAAAATCACAGGAGGACTATTCCCAAGTGACCCTCAAGCTCCAGCATCTGGTTAGGTGCCCTGTACATGCAGGCTGAATAATTAATATACCTTTTGATTAAGCACTTTCATCCTAAATGTTCACATGGATGTAATCATGGATGTCCACACCTACCAATCATGCTCAGGGATTAAAAAGGATGTGACCTGGCAGGCACCAAGTATCCAGTTGTGCAATAAAGGAGTCACAGAATATATATGGGGAGACAAGCAAGAGACTTGTCTTACTGCATCAATGAAAATCTCTACTGCACTTGTGAATGGAGATGCATACTGTCTACCCACCTCCTTGCCTGAAAGTGATGCCAACTTGGGACAGAACTGCCCTGCATGTATAAGTTAAATATTAAATCAATGAAATTTGTCTTCAGAGTCTGCATAGAGCCAGCCGTTGTGCTAGACAGCAGGAAAATAGAGGGGAAGAAGACACAAAGGGCTTCCTGGCCACTTTAGCCTTATGGTGTGAGCTGAACCAATGTGTGATGACATTGGCAATGTATACTGGCCATTATGAAGGGAAAAGGAGAGGCTGTTATGACAGCACTTAGTGCGGGAGTAGACTGGGGGTAGAGGGAAGAGTACTTTCAGGAGGCCACATCCAAACTCAGACTAAAACGTGAACAGGAGTTGGCCAAGCAAGACAGAGTTGAGGTTGTGTATGAGACAGAGGAAAGAGCCATTTGAAGGCCATCAGAGATGGAAGTCTGGTGTTGTCTCAGTGGTGGAGATAGTGATAGGAAGAGGAAAAAAGGAGAGAAGGCAGGTCAAAAGATGAAGTAGGTGAGCTAGGCAGACTGCTGATTTTGGAGTGCTTTGTAATTTGTGCTCAGAATATTGAGATCTTATTTTAAGGGCAATGGGAAATCATTGAAAGGTTTCAAGCAGGCATCTCGCAAGGCAATTGTTAGCTGGTGTTAGGGGAACATGGTCATGCTAATTCCATGTAGCTACAGTAATTTAAGACCAACAGGAATTATCTTGGGGTGGATTTCCTGGATTGTTTGCCGGTGTCATCTTTTGTCTAGAATGGCTCCTGTGCTTACAGGACATTTACCAATACAGGTGCCTGGCTAGATTGAGAACTTGGTTGATGTGAAGTCTGGGTATTTTTGACCCTGTCAATCATGGAGTTAGTATTCTCTCGAGGAGAGATCAGAGTGTGAAATGGCTTTACTCCACTCTTTACTAGACAAAAATGGTCAGTGGGCAGTGTGTACCCTAACAAGTTGAGGTAAGGCCTCTGGGCCATGTACTAAAGAAATATATATAGGTAATAGTGATCCAGAATTGGGGATATTAGTCAAAGCAGGCTGACTTTTTGTCCAAATGTCTCAGATTAATTTATAGACACTCATGGGCAGTGAAGTGGGATTCACTCAAGTTTTTTATTTTTATTTTTTATTTTTTTAAAATATATGTATTTTATTGTTCTTCATTACATTATTTCCCCCCCCACCCCTCCATGGTAAGACAGAATTGATTTACAGAAAAGAATACAGAAAACACTAAAGCTCCTGGTAGAGGGAGAGATTTCAAGTGGGGAGAGAGATGCTCTCTCTGTTCCTCTCCCGGTCTTTCCCCGTCTCCTCCTCTAGGCCTCTAGC
>CAUYRH010002776.1:0-16785 GCA_963574655.1 Perodicticus potto
TTTTTGAGACAGAGCCTCAAGCTGTCACCCTGGATAGAGTGCCATGGCATCACAGCTCACAGCAACCTCCAATTCCTGGGCTCAAGCAAGTCTCCTGCCTCCGCCTCCCAAGTAGCTGGGATTACAGGCGCCCACCACAACGCCCGGCCATTTTTTGGTTGCAGCGGTCATTGTTGTTTGGCGGGCCCGGGCTGGATTCGAACCTGCCAGCTCAGGTGTACGTGCCTGGCGTCTTAGCCCTTCGAGCCACAGGCACCAAGCCAAGTCTTTACTTTTTAGAAACATATACTAAAATGTTTATGGATGAACAGGATTCCTAAACTTTCCTTCAAATATGTAACCAGGAAGGGCAGGAGGAACTGCATGTATACGAAGGGCAGTAGTGGCATGGTTAGGGAAATGAAGGGGAAAGGTAGTAATAAATAAAAGAAGATGACCGTGAATTATTAATTGCTGATACTGGGTAATGGATACTGGGGGAAAGGAGATTCTTCTACCGCTATTACCATTATTTTCATGTTTGCAATATGTTTGAACTTTTCTCTAATAAAAATAAATTTGGGTTGGACACAGTGGCTCATTCCTCTAATCCTAGCCCTCTGGGAGGCAGAAACATGAGGTCAGAAGTTTGAGACCAGGTTAAGCAAGGGCAAGCCCCTGTCTCTTGGGCAGGCGCAGTAGCTCATTCCTATAATCCTAGCACTCTGGGAGGCCAAGGCAGGTGGATTGCCTGAGCTCAGGAATTCCAGACCAGTCTAAGCAAGAGCAAGACCCCATCCCTAAAAATGGCCGGCCATTGTGGAAGGCATCTATAGTCTCAGCTTCTTGGGAGGCTGGGGCAAGAGGATCACCTGAACCCAAGAGTTTATGAGTTTGCTGTGAACTATGAAGCCACAGCATTCTACCAAGGGTGACAAAGTAAGACTACCTCTCAATCAAATAAAAAAACTTCATCTCTACAATTAATCAATCAAGTGATAAATAAATTTTAAGTACCTTCTCTTCCCCATAAAACAAAAAGTTACCTAATTTTATCAGTCTAAGACATTTCCTTAAAGTTATATAGGGAAGAAAGATTGGGACAACTTAGGAATTAACAATTAACTTCCTATTCTCTGCCATTTCAAAGACTTGCAAATTATATACATGGCGTATATCTGAAGCATAATGAATGCTTTCTGGCTCTACAAATACACTACACTTCACACTATAAAACACAAAATATGCTTTACAGAGATCAACAATTCTCTTGTCCAGTCAGTATACATATTGAAAAGTAACAGACAATTAAATTTATGGAGAAAGAAAATGCCTCCATAAAACATTTTGGTTAAAGAGAAAGAGCGACAAGACAGTCCATAATCTACATAAAGGAAACGACACATGACTAAAGTCCATACAAAAAAGCTACTCTACAGTTGTCTGAAATATTACCTATCAAATACACATAGAACACTTTAAAACTTCCCCTCCCCTGGCTCAGTGCCCATAGCTCAGTGAGTAGGGTGCCAGCCACATATACCGAGGCTGGTGGGTTTGAGCCCAGCCCAGCTCCTCAAGAGGCTAAGGCAAGAGAATCACTTAAGCCCAAGAGTTGGAGGTTGCTGGAGCTGTGACGCCACGGCAGTCTACCGAGGGTGACATAATGAGACTCTATCTCAAAAATAAATAAATAAATAAATAAAAACTCCCCCTCCCACACATATATATCTCAGTTTATGTATTATACTATATATCTAAAGAAACGCTAGACAACTAAGGAAAGCATTGGCCTAAGCTACCCTGTAAATTTAAATTAGGAATCTCTAGATGCAAAATTAAAGATTTTGTCACAATCTGTCATGCCTCCTCCATTTCTGCCAGGCAAACTCTTGTTAATCTTTCAACTTCCAAATACGGCTTACCGAGAGGGCTACCACATTCCCTATGCCTGAATTGTCTTCTGTGAAGCCTTAATTCCCTTGTACTGTATGTACTGTTGCCATTTTTGTCTCTACATTAAACTATAAACTCTCAAATGACAGAACCCTGCATTTTCATCTTGGTCTCCATGACCTAACATTTTGCCTCACTAGTACGTGAGGTCTCAAAAAATGCCCATGAAGACCTAGTGCAGAATAAGACCTTCCTTCAGAATAAGACCTCTGAAGGCCTTCTCTCAGAGACAAGCCTGAAGAACTAGCTCAATATATATATCAATACTCAAAAATCACTGACAGTTTCTACTGGAGGAAATTTTTAGACAAACGAGAAAACCCTTTTAAAGTATATTTAACTTAAAGCACACACACAAATTCCCTGCCAGATTTGTCTTTAATTACATTTTTTCTATCTTTCACATACAATTTTATTGACTGTTGAGCACTAAGAATAAAAAAACTTTTAGAATTTGGAGTATAGAGAGATGCATTTTTTTAAATACTGAATTAAGGAAAAGTCAGCACCTGGTGAACTAGTAATGGATTGAAATACTAAATTTTTATTCTGGGGTTATGCTAAGGTTTCCCTTTGTTCCATGGGGAGAAATAAGATTCTATCCAAAAAAATACAAAATTTAAATAAGATGAGAAGACTTTAGTCTTCTCAAATTATTTTTAAATAGTTTTAAAGCCTAAACTTTTATGCAAATAGTATTTTCAACAACAAAACAGATATTCAATATAAATGACTTTTAATGGAAGTGGGAGAAGTTTTTCTTTTCTAAAAAAAGTTTCTATTATTACTCCATGAAGCATAAAACTAAGTCATCATTAGAAATTGCATTTTCGCCCTAGCTGCCTTCTTTCCTAAAACCAAGTTTAGAATGATCATACATCTACCAAGTGGCTATGTTTAAGTACATAAATATTCCACTTTTATTTACCAGCTACCAAGTAAGTTAAATTAATTCTTACTATTTAGAAAAACCTCAATGCCAATTCAGTCAGCATCCAATCTAACCCCAAAAGCTAGCCTTACTGAGTAAACATCTCAAAATTTTAATTTGCTAAATTATGAACCTATCACATAGGAAAATGTCTACTTTCCCAAAATGAAATTTTATGTAAGTTTTTTAACTATGAATTTAATCAGTTGAAAACAAATGAGACAATTTTTCCTTTCAGATGTTTGATATAGAAAACTGGTAAATGCAAAATGAGATGCAATCATTTGTTACAGGATAATCTTCCTATCTATTCAATGTTGTTTAATGATGGATCTACATAACAATAAATATTTCCTCCTGAAAATGTGAGCCACATCTCAAAATACTCTTGGCCTCCAAGAATATTTTGGAGGACAAAATATTCCTGGTCTAATAATAGACCAGGAATTTCTAGCATTACCCACCTGTTTTTTTTTTGGTTAATGAGGAAACATTCCCTAGAGAGAAAACTTAAAGAGTTTAGACTAAGATAGCCTTCACTACATTAGTGAAACGTGTTATTTTATTACTGTTAAAAAGCTATCAGGAAGCACACCAGCCATCAGAATTCAGCAAATTTACTCTCTGATTTTTTTACAGCAAGGTTAGAAACAAGACACTGAAGGTGCTTTGAGAGATGGTAAGTGACAAGCAACATTAGATTTGCCTCTACAATTGTCAAATTACTTTGCTTCCCCACAAAGGGAAGGCAGAAAGCGGTGGACAGACTCACCACACTGTCACTCTGGGTTTTAGGCTGTTTGGAGGAATCCAAAGCAAAGATAGTATATTCAGAGAGAAAAGCAGGCTCTGCTATCATCCCGGCTAGCAGCTGTTTCATTCAGTATAATAAGCAGAAGTATAAAAATAAAACAAATGATGAAAAACAAATAATTATAGCATGTTGCAAAGTGTTCTCACCACACAACATGCATAACACTATAATAACCATCACCACAACCACCACCATCCCACCCACAGAAATAATAAGCTGCAGAGAAAGGTCAGGAATGGACATGAGTTGACAAGTTTGGGATCTCAAAGCCCAATTTAAAAACAACTTGCTTACTGGCATACAGATGTTATATGCAACAGAAACCATGGCACACAGCATGTCTAGAAATTTGGTATAAAAGTTCTCATCAATAAAAACAACATGAGGGTAAAAAGTTTCAGATATGCAAGATAAATAAATTCCACAGATCATTTATATAGCACAGTACTATATAACTAACAATATTGCATGATATTCTTAAAATTTTCTAGGAGGACAGATCCTATGTTAAGTGTTCTTACCAATAAAAATGATAATGATGATGATGATGATAAAGGGATGAGAGAAAACATGTGTCTAGGTCCTTGATGGTGGTGAAGATTTCATATGTATATACTTAAACTCACCAAGTTGTATATTTTAAATATGTGCAGTTTCTTACATATCAATCACACATCAGCAAAGTGGTTAAAGAAAAACATATGATAAAAAAACACATTTAAATTATGAAATTTAAATTCATAAATATTAAGCCATTCATTTTGATATGTCCAAAAAGATACCCTAAAAAAATATATGGGGAGGATAAAACACAGAAGGCTTTAAATAATCATTTATCTGCACTAAATATACATCATTTTTCTCTAAAATAGGTACAGAAGAAACTTTTAAAACAGAAATTTATAGTAACTTTTAAAGACAAATTCTATTACACAAGTCCTTTTGGTATATGTTCTCTTCTGTGCTTTATTTTTCTTTTAGAAACTGTATACTGGGGTGGAGGGGGGTCCTAATGCAGCCCTACTTGATCCCTCTCCCCCTTCTCCTACTCTCCTCCTAAGACTAAGCACAAAAAAGACTTATTTAGCCCCACACCTAAAATGCACACCAAAGGACCCTAACCCACCAAAACTCTCTGGGCAAGCTGTGGAGTATGCCCACCCCTCTAGGGCCTTATATAAAAAGGGTCTCTAACTGCCCCCAGGCACAGACACCATCTTTGCCCTGCCCAGGAAGGTTGCAGTTCCTTTTCAATAAATCTGACCTAAACCTCTCCACTAACCAGGCTTGTCTCTGGGCGCTGCCACACCGCCTTTCATATACTATACCAAAATACTAACACAATCATGAATTAGATATACAAGAAATTATAATTAAAATACATTTTAATGGAAGAGGTTACACAATCTATACATGTAACAAAATCACATAAAACTACACAAACACACACATGATGAGTGCATGTAAAACTGCTAAAATCTAAAAGAACTCTGTGGATGTCATAGAGCTTACCAATGTCAATGTCCTCGTTTGGATAGTGTACTATAGTTACACAAGATGTTACTTCAGTGGGGAAATGGGTGAGGGCATACAGGGCTTCCCCCTCAAAAATTTCTAGACCCTCCTATGAGTCTATAATTATTTCAAAATTAAAACTTTTAAAAATGAATCTTTGCAACATTAACTTAACAGTTGATGTATTACATAATATAGAGTTAACATATTACATGAGAAAGCTGAGATGACAGGGCTGCTTGAGCCCAGGATTTCAAGATAAGCCTGGGCACCATGGTGAGACACCATTTCAAAAACAATATATTGTGTAATATATAACAAAGAACTAATATCTAAAATTGTCTGCAAAAGCTCAGGAACATACCCTTTACATCTCAGTACTTTAGGGTTATGTACACTAACTAGAGCCTTCACTAAGTCTTCTGGTTCTATGTTAGAGACCATCATAATTATAGTTAGGAAAAATATGTTTTAGTCTTCTCTATTATATTAATAATGAGTACTCCTTGGATAGGATTCAAGAATTGACTTTATACTAAATTCTAAATTTTAGTGTTAGCAGTACTAATATGTACTAAATGCCTATTTGGCTCTAGAGAATCATCCCATCCAAGCTTCTACTCTTTTTTTTTTTTTTTTTTTTTTAGAGACAGAGTCTCACTTTGTCGCCCTTGGTAGAATACCATGGCGTCACAGCTCACAGCAACCTCCAGCCCTTGGGCTTAGGCGATTCTATTGCCTCCGCCTCCCAAGTAGCTAGGACTACAGGCGCCCGCCACAACGCCCATCTATTTTTTGTTGCAGTTTGGCCGGGGCTAGGTTTGAACCCACCATCCTCGGTATGTGGGGCCGGCGTCCTACTCACTGAGCCACAGGCGCTGCCCCAAGCTTCTACTCTTGCTAAAAATCTTATACTCCTGGGGACTCAGAAAGATCATCCTTTGAATGGATATTAATTTAAAGTAAAATGCTATACAAATTTCATTCTTCCTAGGCTTCTAAAGTTAATTTTTGAAAGAAAGTCACCTTGTCCACACTAGTGCATAATTCAAAATTTCACAAGAGGTTATTCAGTTTCCAACTCCTGGCCTCAAATGATCCTCTCACCCCACCCTCCCAAAGTGCTAGGATTACAGGTGCGAGCTTATTTGAAATTTTAAGTAAGTAAACAAAAGCTGATGACCAATATAGAAAACAACCGCCATATCAAAAGATGCTGCCAAACAAAAATTTACACTATGGCCCTGAGCCCCAGGAAAAGCAAAATGCATCAAAATTGCTGTCCATTGACAGTTATTTCAAGGTCTAAGAAGCCTGGCCAGGCACAGTGATTCCCACTGGGAAGCTGAGGCACGTGAATTATTTGAGCTCAGGAGTTCAAGACCAGTAGACCTCCTTCCTTACCAAAAACAGAAAAACTAGCTGGGCATTGTGGTGGGTGCCTGTAATGCCAGCTACTTGGGAGGCTGAGGCAAGAGAATCATTTAAGCCCAAGAGTTTGAGGTTGCTGTGAGCTGTGACACCACAGCATCCTAGTCAGACTCCGTCTCAAAAAAAGAAAGAATTAATACAAGTTCTTCACAAACCCTCTCCAAAATAAAGAGAAGTGAACACTTGCCAAGTCATTCTATGAGGCAAGTATTATCTTAATACCAAAACCAGATCTGACAAAAAAAAGAAAACTACAGACCAACATCTCTTACAGATATAAACACAAAAATCATCAACAAAATACTAGCAAATCAAATCCAGTAATACATTAAGAAAAGATTATACACAATTAGATGGGATTTATCTCAACAATACAAGTTTATGTTAATGTCTGAAAATCAATTCGTATAATGCACCATATTCAACAGAATAAAGAACAAAAACCACAAGTCCATCTCAATAGAAAAAGAAAGCATTTGACAAAATTCAAGACTGCTTCATGGTAACAACAAACTATGAATGGACTAAACTTCCTCAACATGATAGAGGAGATTTACTAAATACAGCTGCTAAAATGATACAAAATGACAAAGACTGAATCCTTTCTCCCTAACATCAGGAACAGTATGTCTGCTCTTACTATTTCCATTTGATGATGTACTAGCAGCTCTAACCACAGCAATTAGACAAGAATTTGTAATAAAACATACTAAAGGAAGATACAAAATTATCTGTTTGCGGATGACATTACCTTGTAAATAGGAAATTCTAAGAAATCCACTAAAGAAACTATTGAACTAACGAATGAGTTCGGCATACAAGATTAATTTACAAAAATAAATTATATCATGATAGAGAAGCAATAAGAAAATGAAATATGGCTCAGCGCCTATAGCTCAAGCAGCTAAGGTGCTAGCCACATACACCAGGGCAGGAGGATTCGAATCTAGACCGGGCCTGTCAAGCAATGACAACTACTACCAAAAAACAGCCGGGCATTGTGCCAGGCACCTGTAATCCCAGCTGCCTGGGAGGCTAAGGCAAAAGAATCGCTTAAGCCCAGGAGTTGGAGGTTGCTGTGAGCTGTGATGCCACAGCACTCTATCCAGGGTGACAGCTTGAGGCTCTGTCTCAAAAAAAAAAAAAAAAAAAAAAAAAACAAGTTTGAGACCAACCTGGCAACATAGCAAGACCTTATCTCTATATAACATTTTCAAATTAGCCAGGTATAGTGGTGTGCACCTGTTTGGGGAAGCTGAGGCAGGAGGATCACTGGAAATCCAGGATCTAAAGACTACAACAAGCTATGATTGTGCTAATGAGCCCTCCAGCCTGGCTAACAGAATGAGACCCTGGCCCTCCCGACCCCCCCAAAAAAATTCTATAAAATAATGTTAAAAGAAATTAAAGAAGGCCTAAATGAATGGTGGAGAGGTAAAGATAAGAAAATAGAAGCTTCCCAATTAATTAAATCTACAGAAGCTGGCACAAAGAGAAATGCATAAACCACTCTCCTTACAAATAGAGTGGAAGAAATGTAAATAATCAAGCAGCAGTATATTAATAATATACTCTGATCAGTAGAACTGACTTAAGAAATGAAAAGGTGGCTTGCAACGCCCGTAGCACAGTGGTTAGGGTGCCGGCCACATACACCAAGGCTGGCGGGATCGAACCTGTACTGGGTCTGTGAAACAACAATGACAATTGCAACAACAAAATAGCCAGGCATTGTGGTGGGCGTCTGTAGTCCCAGGTACTTGGGAGGCTGAGGCAAGAGAATCACTTAAGCCCAAGAGTTTGAGGTCATTGTGAGCTGTGACACCACAGTACTCTACCAGGGCAACATAGTAAGACTCTGTCTCAAAAACAAAAAAAAAGAAATGAAAGAGTGATTTAATATTAGGATGACTATTAATATAATCTATGTCCTATCATTAGATCAAAAGAAAAAAATTTGAGAATGAAATACATACCAAAAGGCAACTTAATAGGTGTATATTTTACCTTCATAAGTTACGATCTAAACCTAACAAGGTAAAAGCCGATCAGCCGCCAAAGTCAATGCATTAGGGCTAAATTAATTCTAAACTTAAGAGGGAATGTTTCCCATCCATTACTCTGAGGATGCTTTTTAGTAATCCATAAAGGACAGTGCCTTTAAGCTACAGAAGTCTTGAAACAGAGAATAAATTTCTTAAACATGCTTAAGAATTATCAAAATCTGACATCAAGAATCCCTCTTAGGGGTGATCTCATGGAGCAGTGCAAACTGACTTGGAAAAACAAAAGCAACTGCCCGGTGGCGCCTGTGGCTCAAAGGAGTAGGTGCCGGCCCCACATACTGGAGGTGGTGGGTTCAAACCCCGCCCCAGCCAAAAACTGCAAAAAAAAAAAAAACAAAAACAAAAGCAACTACCAAGATAAGAGGCAACATTTTGTTTCTGAAAGATATCTCAGATTTAAAAAGGTTGGGCCGGCTCGGCGCCTGTGGCTCAACAGGCTAAGGCACCAGCCATGTACACCTGAGTTGGCGGGTTCGAATCCAGCCCGGGCCGCCAAACAACAATGAAGGCTGCAACCAAAAATGGCTGGGCGTTGTGGCAGGCACCTGTAGTCCCAGCTACTTAGGAGGCAGAGGCAAGAGACTCGCTTGAGCCCAGCTATTGGAGGTTGCTGTGAGCTGCGATGCCACAGCACTCTATCCAGGGTGACAGCTTGAGGCTCTGTCTCAAAAAAAAAAAAGTTAAAAGGTTGGGTTGTGATTATCCAGGCCGAGGCAGCCTGATGCTTCATTATTTCTTTCCTTGCAATGTCACTCAACACAAAATTTAGTGTCTGTATCATTTAAGAGCTGATATATATTAGCAAAAAGACACACATCCATACACATTTTTTTCTTTTCTGTATAATAAGTACATTTTGTATGTGATTCATAAATTGCAAGTATATATTTTCATTTATACTTATATTTATACTTATATTTTCACTTATACTGAATTCACTTGCTCCTAACAAGAGCCCTGCGAAAGTGGATATTCATATCATTATACTACTATAGTTTTAAAGATGAGAAAGTTGAGACTCTAAAAAGTTAAGGTGAAATCCTATCATCCTTCAACTAATTCAGACTGCCTTTCTGCATGTAAAAAAGCAAAACTGCATACAATAGGCCAGGTGCAGTGTCTCACACAAGTAATCCTAGCATTCTGGGCAGCTGAGGCAGGTGATTGCTTTAGCTCAGGAGTCTGAGACCACCCTGAGCAAGACCAAGATGCTATCACTACTAAAAACTGAAAAACTAGCCAGGCATTGTGGCAGGCACCTGTAGTTCCAGCTACTTGGGAGGCTGAGGCAAGAGAATGGCTTAAGCCCAAGAGTTTGAGGTTGCTGTGAGCTGTGACACCACGGCACTCTACCAAGGGTGACATAGTGAGATTCTCTCTCTAAATAAATTAAATAAATAAATAAAAATAAAATAAAATAAATTTAAACAGAAATGCAATATTGCAAATAACACATAAGAAAATAAGATCTCGGCCAGGCACATGGCTCATGCCTGTCTGTAATCCTAGTGCTCTGGAAGGAAGAGGCAGGAGAATTACTTGAGCTCAGGAGTTCCAGACCAGCCTGAGTAACGGTGAGACCCTGGCTCTACTAAAAACAGCAAAATTACCTCAGCATTGTAGTGGGCACCTGTAGTCCCAGCTACTTGGGAGGCTGAGGCAGGAAGATTGCTTGAACCCAGGAGTTTGAGGTTGCTATAAGCTAGGCTGACACCGCAGCGCACTCTAACCTGGGTAACAGAGTAAGACTTTGCCTCAAAAAAAAGAAAAGAAAAGATCTCAAGGAAAATATGTATATACTCTATACTTTTTTTTTTTTGAGACAGAGTGAGAATCTGTCATCATGGGTAGAGTGCCATGGAGTCATCATACCTCACGGTCTCAACCTACCAAGTAGCTGGGACTACAGGTGTACACCACAATATACAGCTAATTTTTCCATTTTTAGTAGAGCCAGGGTCTTGCTCTTGCTCTTGCTCAGGCTGGTCTCGAACTGCTGAGCTCAAGTGATCCACCCGCCTAGGCCTCTCAGAGTGCTAGAATTACAGGCATTAGTCACCCCACCTGGCCTATACACTACCTCTATACAACTTTATCTGATCATTTAAATATACAAACCAAGGATACAACATATATGCCAATAACTTTGAATGCAAAAACTGTATTATGAAGTTTTTGTTTATTTTGTGATCGACATCCAATTAAAAGGGTTGTTTTTTTTTTTAATTTCTTTTGAAGTAAACTTCATCCGGACAATTTGGAAGTATCTTTCAAATTCTTAAAATTGCATATATACTATGACCCAAAAATCCCATTGCTAGAAATCCATCCTACATAACAATAAATAGTATTATATACAGGGTTGCATATAATAGTTGTATATTAAATAGTTGTAACTATTTAAATTGCACACGAACTTAGTGGCCACCATATATGTATAAACAGCACATAAATACATAAATCTACAAGGCTTACTAAAGTACTATTTATAATGCTAAAAGAATAAAATTTGATTTGCAATTTTGAGACTTTCTTCAAATTAACCTATAGAATTAGTGCAATCCCAATCTAATCTTTATAAATTTCTTTTGTTGTCAATGTGCTTTATTTTGAGTCTGTTTTTGTGGAACTTAAATATTTATATTCTAAAATGCATATGGACTATATGGAAAGGAATAATAATAACCAAGACATTCAAAACAGAAACAAACCTGGTAGGAGGACCTGCCCTACTAAGAACAAGGATTAATATCAAACTATGGTAATTAAGACAAAGTAAACCCTGAAATAGCTCATAAACAAAGCCCCTTAATATGAACATAGTTTCTGGGAAAGGTAGCATAATACAACAGTGTGGAAAAGATGAGACAACTGGATAGACATACTATGTGAGCTGAAAATTGATCCCTATTTCACACCATATTGAGAAATCATTTCAAATAGACTATAGATCTAAATGTGAAAATAAAACAAGATAATGTAAGAAGATATCTTATCATTTTAGGGTAATAAAAGAATTCTTTAACAAGAAACAAAGAACACTGGTAGGCTGCAGTGGGTGGATTGCTTGAACTCATGACTTCAAAAATCACCCAGAACAAAAGTGAGACCCTATCTCTACTAAAAATAGAAAAACTACCCAGGTGTTATAGTGGGCACCTGTAGTCCCAGCTACTTGGAAGGCTAAGGCAAGAAGATTGCTTGACCCCAAGAGTTTGAGCTTGCTGTGAGCTATAGCACCACAGCACTATACCTAGAGTGGTAAGAGTAAGACTCTGGGGCGGCACCTGTGGCTCAAAGGAGTAGGGCACCAGCCCCATATGCCAGAGGTAGCAGGTTCAAACCCAGCCCCGGCCAAAAACTGCAAAAAAAAAAAAAAAAGAGAGAGAGAGAGCAACTCTGTCTCAAAGAAACAAAGAACAGTAGCCATAAAATAAAATATTGATAAATTAGAAATTATGGGCTCGGTGCCTGTGGCTCAACGGGCTAAGATGCCAGCCACGTACACGTGAGCTGGCAGGTTCGAATCCAGCCCGGGCCTGCCAAACAACAATGACGGCTGCAACAAAAAAAAAATGGCCAGGCGTTGTGCTAGGCGCCTGTAGTCCCAGCTACTTGGGAGGCGGAGGCAAGAGACTTGCTTGAGCCCAGGAGTTGGAGGTTGCTGCGAGCTGTGATGCCATGGCACTCCACCCAGGGTGACAGCTTGAGGCTCTGTCTCAACAACAAAAAAAAAAATTAGAAAGTATGTTAAAAATAAGAACTTCTGGCTCGGTGCTTGTGGCTCAAGTGGCTTAAGCATCAGCCACATATACCTGAGCTGGCAGGTTCAAATCCAGTCAGCCCGGGCACAACAAACAACAATGACGACTGCAAACAAAACTAGCCAGGCATTGTGGAAGGTGCCTGTAGTCCCAGCTACTTGGGAGGTCGAGGCAGGAGAATCGCTTGAGCCCGGGAGTTGGAGGTTGCTGTGAGCTGTGATGCCACTGCACTCTACCCAGGGGGATAGCTTGAGGCTCTGTCTCAAAAAAATTTAAAAAATTAAAAAAAAACAAAAAACTAAGAACTTCTGTTCATCAAAAGACACCATTAAGAGAACGAAAGGCAAGCCACACAATGGAAGAAGATACAGTATTTACAAGATATCTATCCACTGTGCTACATACTTGCCAATGCAAAGAAAAAGAAAGAAACATATCCAATAAAGAACTATTATCCACTCTATGGAAAAATAACACCAGGCCTGAAGTGGTAGCTTACAGTTGTAATCCTAGAACTCTGGGAGGTAGAGGTGGAGGCAGGTGGATTGCCTGAGCTCACAGGCTTGAGACCAGCCTGAGCAATGACGAGACTCTGAGATTCCATCTCTAAAAATAGACAGATGTTGGGGTCTTGGTGTGTGCCACACCTTTTGGGGGCAAAACACAATTGTAAGAGGGACTTTACCTAACAAATGCAATCAATGTAACCTGGTTTCTTCTACCCTCAATGAATCCCAAACAATAAAAAATAAAAAAAAAATAGACAGACGTTATGTCAGGCACTGTAGTCTCAGATACTGAGGCAAGAGAATCTCTTGAGCCCAAGAGTTTGAGGTTGCTGTGAGCAATCATGCCAGGGCACTGTCTCAAAAACAAAAACCTCCTGGCTAAGCACAGTGGCTCACGCCTACAACTCTAGCACTTTGGGAGACCAGGTGGGGGGATTACTTGCAGCCAGGAGTATGAGACCACCCTGAGCAAGAGGAAGACCTTGTCCCTACAAAACATAAAAAAATTAGCTGGGTATGGTGTCACATGCCTGTAGTCCCAGATACTTGGGAGACTAAGGCAGAAGGATCACTCAAGCCCAGGCGTTGGAAGCTGCATTGAGCTATGATGACACCACTGAACTCTATCCAGGGAGACAAAGCAAGACCCTGTCTCAAAAGAAGTAAATAAACAAATAATAAAAACAAAAAAATTCTACAGATCAGTAAGAAAAGATAATCCAATAGAAAAAGGGGAAAAAACTTAAACAAGCACTTCACAAAAGAAGATATCAAATGACCAATAAACAGATGAAAAATCTTCAATCTTTTTGGTCATCAAACACAAATTAAAATCCTAACAAAAGGCTACTACTCACATACCAGAATGGCTGAAATAAAAAAGATTATCAAGAATGTAAAGCAACAAGGCCGGGCGCCATGGCTCACACCTATGGACTACCTGAGCTCACCAGTTCGAAACTTGGGAGGCAGAGGCAGGAGACTCGCTTGAGCCCAGGAATTGGAGGTTGCTGTGAGCTGCGATGCCACAGCACTCTCTCCAGGGTGACAGCTTGAGGTTCTGTCTCAAAAAAAAGAATGTAAAGCAACAAGGCCGGGTGCAATGGCTCACACCTATGGACTGCCTGAGCTCACCAGTTCGAAACCAGCCTGAGCAAGAGCAAGACCCTGTCCCTAAAAAGCAGCCAAGTGTTGTGGCGGGCACCTTAGTTCCAGCCACTTGGGAGGCTGAGGCAAGAGAATCACGTAAGCCCAAGAGTTTGAGGTTACTATGAGCTGTGACTCCAGGGTACTCTACCAAGGGCGAAAAAGTAAGACTCTGTCCCTTCCCCCCCTCCAAAAAAAAAAACCAAACAAAATGTAAAGCAACTAAAACTTTTATAAATTCCTTGTGGGAGTATAAGTTTCTAAAACCACTCTGGAAAACAATCATCATTATCTTCTGAAGTGTTAAAACCACTGCCCAAATACCAACAGAAATGCAGGTACATGCATAGCAAATGTCCACTGCAGCATAATTCAGAACAACCAAAAACTGAAACTCAAAATGTTTCACTATAATGCTTACATTTAGAAAGATTTCTTAACTGCTAAAACTTTAAACAAAAGGAAGGAAGTCCACACAAAAAACTCAGAATAGTAGTAATCTTTTAGGATCAGGTAGAGAACACTCAAGTGCTAGCATCATTCCTTTTCTTGACCTGGAGGGATTTATGTCATGATAATTCACTGAATTGTGCAGTGATACTTTCTTCTTTTTTCTGTATTTATGCTACATTTCACCAAAAGAAAAAAAAATGTTGGAAAAAAAATAATGATAGTGCCAACAGCTAGTTATATGAAATCAGTTAAGTAAGTTACTTCTTAGTTTCCACTTGCCAGTTGAAAAAATGATGCTGTTATTAAGTTATGAAATTATTTTGAAAACTTCAAATATTAAATGCAAAGTATATTCTCTTAAATAAAAGTTCTCAACAGGCTCAGCGCCTGTGGCTCACCGGGCTAAGGTGCCAGCCACATATACCTGGCTGGTGGGTTCGAATCCAGCCCGGGCCTGCCAAACAACAATGACGGCTGCAACCAAAAAATGGCCGGGCGTTGTGGCGGGCGCCTGTGGTCCCAGCTACTTGGGAGGCGGAGGCAGGAGACTTGCTTGAGCCCAAGAATTGGAGGTTGCTGTGAGCTGTGATGCCACAGCACTCTATCCACAGTGACAGCTTGAGGCTCTGTCTCAAAAAAAAAAAAAAAAAAGTTTTCAACAGAAAAACACTTTATAAAAACATAAATGCTGGATCGGCAACTGTGGCTCAACGGGCTAAAGCGCCAGCCACGTACACCTGAGCTGGTGGGTTCGAATCCAGCCCGGGCCCGCCAATCAACAATGACAGCTGCAACCAAAAAATAGCCAGGCATTGTGGCGGGCGCCTATAGTCCCAGCTACTTGGGAGGTGGAGGCAGGAGACTCTCTTGAGCCCAGGAATTGGAGGTTGCTGTGAGCTGTGATGCCACAGCACTCTATTCAGGGTGACAGCTTGAGGCTCTGTCTCAAAAAATAAATAAATAAATAAATAAAACCGTAACTACTATTTACATTAAAAAAAGACAAATTATGTTACTAATAAATACCTAGGAATTAAATAATTGACCTGTCAAAATAGCTTTCTATTTTATTTTTTATTTTCCTGTTTTATTATCAACTGCATTACATCTTAATTAGCCTCATATAAGGGATATATTAAAAAAGAATTTCCAAGCTTACCTCTTTATTGGGTGTACCTTCATCAAGTTGCTCTATAAATGAAGACGTCCTACTCCTAGTTCTTATTGGTGTTGAAGAATTGGAAGAAGCCTAGATTTAAAAATTATGGCACATTAGAAAGGCTACATTAACTAGTGTAATATATACTAGGTGGTCCTTCTCTTAGTCCATGCCCAAAGAATTCAGTGGAAAAAAAGAAAAGAGCAGGCCAAGTGCAGTTGCTCATGCCTGTAATCCTAAGCACTCTGGGAGGCTAAGGCAAGAGGACAGATTGAGGACAGGAGTTAGAGACCAGCCTGAACAAGAGTGAGGCCCTGCCTCTACTAAAGATAGAAAAATCAGCCCAAAGTAGTAGCGCAGTCCTATAGTCCCAGCTACTCAGGAGGCTGAGGCAGGACAATTGCTTAAACACAGGAGTTTGAAGTTGCTGTAAGCTAGGCTGAGGCCATGGCACTCTTAGCCCAGGCAACAAAGCGAGCCTGTTTCCAAAAATAAAGAGAAGGAAGGAAAGGAAGGGGGAAAAGAAGGAGGGAGGGATGGAGAAAGAAAGGGAGGAAGGGAGGGAAGAAAGAAAAAAGGAAGGAAGGAAGGAAAAGTGGGAGGAAGGAAGGGAGAAAGGGAGGAAGGAGGAAGGAAGGAAAGAAAGAAAAGTGTAAAAGAATAACAAAAACAATCGACTACAAGACCCAGGCTACTACCTTCTGGATCTTTGGCCTAAATCTGCTACCAACTAAAACTATCAATATGATATTAGCTAAATTAATTTTTTGAGGGCTGTCTTCTTATATAAAAATAAGGTTGTGGGCTCGGCACCTGTAGCTCAAGCGACTAGGGCGCCAGCCACATACACCGGAGCTGGTGGATTCGAATCCAGCCCAGCCCGCCGAACAATGATAACTACAACCAAAACAGAGGCAGGTGCCTGTAGTCCCAACTACTTGGGAGGATGAGGCAAGAGAATCGCTTAAGCCCAAGAGTTTAAGGTTACTGTGAGCTGTGACGCCATGGCACTCTACCCAAGGTGAAAGCTTGAGACTCTGGCTCAAAAATAATAATAATAAT
>CAUYRH010002777.1:0-15158 GCA_963574655.1 Perodicticus potto
AGCAAAATTTTCTTGCCAGTGATTTGGAAATTGCCTTGGAAGCTGCTGGAGAAAGCCATAATGTAATCCATCAAACCACTAAGTATTTTAGCTCCCCACAAACCATGGATTCATTCCTAAATTACTCAATGAATATGCAGCCTGAGGATGTGTGAAGATGTGTGTATTACTCAGTCTTAGTGTGAGCAGTGGCTAAATCATTTCCTCTCGGGATTTTTCATTCTTATTTTCTGTCTTTTTTTTTTTTTCTGAGACAATTTTACTCTGTCACCCAGGCTAGGGTGCCATGGTGTCATAGCTAATAGCAACCTCAAACTCTCAAGCAATCCTTTTATCTCAGCCTCCCAAGTAGCTGGGACTACGATCACCACAACGCCTTGCGAGTTTTTCTATTTTTAGTAGAGATGAGGGTCTCAATTTTGCTCAGGCTTTTCTCAAACTTCTAAGCTCAAGCAATCTACCAATACACCTCGGCCTCCCAAAGTGCTGGAATTACAGGCAGGCTTGAGCCCCCGCACCTGGCTAATTTTTTTTTTTTTTTAGAGAAACTATTCTGCCTCTGTTCTGGTTCTCAGTGTGCCTCTTGCAAGATTGGAGTCTAATCAGAGGTTTCAATAACCTTGGCTGCTGTGGATAACATGATAGAAGATGTCTCTGGTTATAGATAAAGTAGTTATGGTAACTAGTTTGGATAGCTTTAGAAAGTAAAAAAATACAAAGATCTATGAAGGATTATTCCCACTTTCTGGGATTAGGAGGTCTTTTTTTTTTTTTCTCACAAGTGAATACTTAAAAGCGAGGATATTTTTTATTTTTATTTCCTATTGTAATTGTCTGTGGTTAGAGTTGAATGCTTCAGGGATGGACAAAACCAAAAGGTAAATTATGTAACCATTAGGTTATATCATTTACACATGAAAGGTTAAAGGCAGAGGTGTAGCTGTGTCCTACACTCTGGGAATGTGCTATATATATCATGCATTGTACCTGCTGGGTAGGAAGCTACTGAATCCTTTCTCCCTCCCTGTTTGAATTTGAGATTTTCTCTCATGTGGTCTGTGATTCTTAATCTTCTTGTTTCAATTAGGTATTGAGTACATGTAAGGATTGTTTTTCCATTCTTGTGATACTTACGAAAATGTTCTCCAAATCCGTCCATGTTGTTGAAAAAGATGCAAAAATCTCCATCTGTTTTTATGGCTGAATAGCATTTCACGGTATACATATACCACAATTTATTAATCCATGTGTTGAAGGGCACGTGGACTGTTTTATTTCTATATCTTTGCTTTGTGAATTGTGCTGCTATAAACCTTTGAGTACAAATGTCCTTCTTAGGGTACAAGTCTTTCTTTGGAGTAGATAGCTGGTAATGGGATTGCAGGTTCAAATGATAGGTTCACTTTTCTTTTTTTTGGCAAGCATGAAACAAGTGAGGAAGAGAAAGGTAGATTTACAGAGTAAGAGCAAGAGCAAGATGCATTCGCCATGGACACCGAATTGGCCTCCACTGCCAGGGAAGTGGGCAAAGAGGCCTACTTTTACTTTGAGGAATAGAGGGATTTCCTTATTAAAATCCTCAACTGTTAAGATGAAGTGTTAGCTAGAATGCACTTCATGGATTTCCCCTGCCCCTTTTTGCTCTGTTTTACTACAACCTCTGATTTGTTCATTGCTCTTCTATTTTGTAGAAAGACGTGTTGTTTGGCTGCATTGTGTATCAGTAGCAGTCTGCACCATCTAAGTACAAATAAATAAAATCCATTTTACCTAAAAGACTTAGCAGTGTTAACCAGCTCTTTATTCTGCCAGAAACCTTTTGGGTTTTCAAATAAAATTCATAATGATTCATGGTTTCTTGAAACAATACTTGCCAAGCTATTTTTTTGTTTGATTTTTTGAGAGTCTCGCTCTGTCACCCAGGCTGGAGTGCAGTGGCACAACCACAGCTCAAGGCAGCCGCAAATTCCTGAGCTCATGCAATCCTGTTGCCTCAGCCTGCTGGTAGTTAGGACTATAGGCACTCAACACAATGCCTGGCTAATTTCTGTTTTCTTTTTCTGTTTTTGTAGAAACAGAATCTTGCTGTGTTTTTCAAATTTTTCTCAAACTCTTGGCCTCAAATGATCCTCCTGCTTTGACCTCCTACATTTACTGGTTTTACCGGCCTGAGCCACTGCACCCATCCCCAAACTCCCTTTGAAAACTCTGTAGAAAAATGTAAGTAATGTGAAAATAGTTACTGGTGTTAAGTGCCATCCCACATTCCTGTGTGTATAATAAATGGTGGTTATTCTTGAAGATTCATAGTGCCCATTAGCAAATTGAGGTCTGTGAACATTCCTGTTTTTTTAAAAAAGCTTCACCTTTGTTTACACAGAAATTTTCCAAGCTTATAACTTTTATAAGTTGAAAGTCAAATGTTCAACAGGATAACTGTTTGTGAACACAGTTCCATTGAAATAACCCAAGAAATTCTGCATTAAGTCAGCAATGGCAAACTTAGTACTCTAATATTCTCAGAATCTAGAAGAATATTAAGAACTTACCTATACATCTTGGCGGCTCTGACCACTTTCCCTCACTACATGTTACATATTTAGAACCCCAAAGTTCATAGTAGGACTGACATTGGTACTCGACTCTTGACTGTGGAAGGTATGCTTTTAAGAGAAAGGACGTGATGTCTCCATTTCTAATAGGTGGAGGAGGCCCACATTTTTCTAAAGAACCTAAACAAAAACACTTTATTTTAGAAAAATCAATAATTTATCGGAAACTATCTAAATAAAGCTCTTTATGTACTAGTAACTATATCTTATTTATTTTATGAGGGATACATTTTGCATTTCAACCTTGTGCTTTAAAAATGTCTCAAAGTATTGTGCACTCAAACAAGGAATACGTACATAGATATTTTACTTCTAGAAAAATAAATAACAAAAATTCCAATACTTACTATAGCATGTTGGCAAATGGGACCAGCCATTTTCACCACATGTTATGGAATCTGTGATGTTTCCACTTTTGCTTTCATATCCATCATGGCATTCGTAGTCCAATGTGTCATTGACCTTAAACCGTGTGCCATTACTTTTGGCTCTGGAATTCTCAAAAACTGGCATATTACAAAATTCTAAAACAAAATAAATTGAGTATTTTATTTCTTTGCTGTATCATATACAAATCAACTGAGAAAGTCCCACTGTAGGAATAAAATTAACTTATCAGTGAGTACTAATAAATTGAGTTCCATTAAAAATAATCCGACAACCAATAATATTTTGTAGTGAAATTTTTAGTTACAATGAAAAAATATACTTCCCTATATAACATCTTTCTTATCATTCAAATCATATGAAAAAACATTAATACCATATGGTCAGATCTATTTTTACTTGTGAGGATATCATTGGCTGTTGTGCATGTTTTAAAATACACTATTATTATGCCATCATGATATTATTTTAAAGACGATAAAACTGTATGAGTTTAAGAGTTAATGTACCTATTTGTATACCAGATATACTAATAGTAAGTGTATATATGTTAGACAAAAACCATATTCATTGGACATAAGATCCATAAGAATTTATAAAGTGTCCCCTCTACTGGTATACCAATCTTATAATAGATAATTTATTAGAGATGAGTAAAATAATGGATTGCCATTTATACAGATTCTTCATTACTCAGAGTCTATGATAAGCTCAGAAATGGAAAACAATATAAACAGTATTCTATAACCCCAAAATCTCACTGAGTAACTTCACGATAACTACTTTGTAATTCCATGTGGTGTTTTCCTGCTTAGCTTAATGTCTTGAGATTCATCACGTTATATTATATGTCCATCGTTCCTTCTATTTTATCATATGGTTAAATAGTTGAATTGTATCACTTCAAATGAAGTGGGTTTGCAGTATATAAATTATATGCTAATATTTGCTAAAGATAAATAGTTTATCATTACATTATTTATGAATGTCTAAAGAAGAGAGATAAAAGCATGAAATCTTGAAACTGAAAGATTTTCTCCATTACTCAATGTATTTATCCTAATAAGTATAGTTCAAATTCTTTTGGAGAAGCTTGGTGTCAGGAATCCATTGGTTAATGTGAGGTTGTCAACTTTCCCAACATCCGTACTTTAGCCCGTCCACACACCTACACTTTCCCATCACCAGCTGTCCCTGCACTGTGCAATAAGACTGAAGAAATAGAGTTGGATTTCTTCAGTACTACTATCATTGATACAAATTATTAAGATCTGATTTTTCTGATGCTATCAAGAAGTCAGAATTACCTGGCCGTTTCTTCCTTTACGTGTACATCTTTTATGAGTGTGCACAAGGAATCAGATAGAAGGGGTTGATACTTTTAAAACACAAAGGAAGAAAAAAGAACAAAGTTTTAATTTACCAATAAATACATTTTGCTGATAAAACTCTCTAACTAGTCTGTTTATGATGAGATTGTATGTATGTATTATGTATTTGTATTTATGTCCAGGAGCATCAAATTAAGAGAGAGAGAATGACTGTTTTCCCAATTATCAATTACTCTAAATATGTAAAAGACATGATTTGGAACAGTATGTTAATGCTACTAGAAGTACTTCTAAAACTGTTTTCCTTATTTTTAAATGAAACACTATCATCTCAAAAAAAAAAGAAAGAAAAATAATTGATGGAAGCTGAAAGAAAATCTGTAAAAATCACTTAATAATTCAAATTGGTTGTGATGACCACCCACTTTGCTGAGACATGTAATTGATCCTGATGTTTCACCATCTGTCATTACATACCTGGTTTATACTTATGTTATGTTTGTTTATTTAAGGTATGTGTATACATGAGATTCAGAAATAAATCCATTCTCAACCTCTACATATGAATCTGTTTCTAAACAGGAAAGATAGAAGGAAAAGATAAACATATATTCCAAAATATTTTTTTTATTTTTTATTTTCTCTCCTGGCGCTCTGCTATAAGGCAAACCTGGGGCTCTTGAGGGGTGATGACACAAGCTGGAGCCATGGGAATTTGCTCTGGGCACTGTCAGTCCAGTTTGGGCTCCGATGGGGTCCCTGTTCCAGGAGGCCTTCGCCTCTGGGGACAGGCCACCCTCCAGTGGTCAAGGTACAATAATTTGTCTCGCATCTATCCTTGCCAACAATTAGAATGTAATTTTAATACATTTTTATAATTTACTTTATTTAAATATTACCTATCATTTGTTAGACTTATTTCCAAACATTTTTTTATTGATATTATAATCTTTAAATAATTTCTAAAAGTTTATTAGTAAAAATTTCTAATACCATATTTGATAGACTAATACCATATTTGATAGATTCACATAAAATTAACATATTACTTTTAATAATTTATCATAGAGTTTTTCTTTGCATTTGCTGTGTGGACAAAGGTGTCATTTAGTTAATAATGACAAACTTTTTTTTATTCTATCCTAAATTCTATATTGTCCTTCTATGTCTTATTCAGTCATTAAGTCCTCTAGTATAATACTGAACAGAAGTATTAAGAATTATCTTTCCCTATTTTCCGATTTTAGAGGTACATCTTTGCTATTGAATGTGGCCGTTTACTACATGTTTTAGGTGGGTATTTTTTATGAGGTTCTTGTCCTTGTCTTGACAAATTGATCTAACATTTGAAAGGAACTCTAATGAAAACCTTGATGTGGTTAAGAGACGCTTCAAGAAAGCTGACTAGAAGCACTTGATACTTGCCTCCCTCACCAGAAAGACTAAAATAGCAAGCAGATAGTCATGTTTCAATGAGATTGTCGAGGAGAGAACCCTGAATTTCATCTGAGACGTGACAGGAAAAAGTCAAAGCAAAGACAGAGGGGAAGTGAGGCAGCTTGATCAGCTTGAGTTGACAAAGAGTCTGGATAGGCTCCTCGGTGCAAGGAAAGGGGGAGGCACTCGGTGGGGGTCCACATTTCCACTGCAGACTTCTACAATCCTGGTATAGGGATAAAAAAATATCCCAAGCAAGCAAGAGGAGCTACACTTAGATAAAACAGATAAGTCAAAACCAGTAAAGGGAGAAAAGGAAGTGTTATTATATTGTGAAAGGAATCAATTCTGCAAGAAGATATAATAATTCTAAATATCCTACATATGCGCCCAACACTGGAGCACCCAGAAACATAAAGTAAATATCATCAGATCTAAAAGGATCCAATACAGTAACAGTTTGTGATGTCAACACCCACCTTAAGCATTAGAAGATCATCCAGAGAGAAAATTAACAAAGAAATATTGGACTTAAACTGCATTTTAGACCTTACAGACATTTACAGAACAGTTCAACCACCAGCTACAGAACAGGTATTCTTCTCACTACAACCAAACAAGTCTCAACAAATGATAAAAAATCAAAATAGATCAAGGATCTTCTTAGAAAATGATGAAATAAAGCTAGAAATTAATAACAAGAGCAATTTGGGGAACTGTAGAAATACATGGGACTGAAACAGCCTGCTGCTGAATGAGGCCACGGAGGAAATTAAGGAGGAAATTTAAAGTATCCTAGAAACAAAAGAAAATGGAAACATGACATACAAAAACTTATGGGATATGAGAAAAGCAATGCTAAGAGCAAAGTTTATAGCAATACACCTTTATGTTAAAAATTTAGAAACTAGATTTCAAATAAACAATCCAATAATGCCCTTCTAGGAACTAGAAAATTAAGAACAAATCAAGCCTGAAATTAGTAGAAAGGAACAATAATGATTAGAATACAACTAAATGAAATAGAGACAAAAACATAAAGGAACAACAAAATGAAAAGTCATTCTGAAAATATAAACAAAACCAATGAACATCTAGCTAGACTAACCAAGAAAAAAAAAGACATAGATAAATAAAATAAGAAATGGAAAAGACATTATTACTGATACTATAGAAATAAAAGAAAGCATCAGAGACTACTATGAATTATACATTAGCAAACTAGAAGAAATAGATAAATTCCTGGACACATACAGCCAAGCAAGATTGAATTAAGAAGTAGAGAGGCTCGGTGCCTGTGGCTCTAGTGGCTAAGGCGCCAGCCACATACACCTGAGCTGGCGGGTTCGAATCCAGCCTGGGCCTGCCAAATAACAATGACGGCAGCAGCAGCAACAACAACAAAATAGCTGGGGGTTGTGGTGGGCGTCTATATTCCCAGCTACTTGGGAGGCGGAGGCAGGAGAATCGCTTGAGCCCAGGAGATGGAGGTTGCTGTGAGCTGTGATGCCACGGCACTGTACCCAGGGGGACAGCTTGAGGCTCTGTCTCAAAAAACAAACAAACAAAAGTAGTAGAGAACCTGAGCAGACTCGTGACAGAACTGAGACCAAATCAGTAGCATAAAAGTCTCCCAGGGAACAAAAATCCTAGACTAAATGGCTTCACTGCTGAATTCTACCAAGCTTTCAAAGAAGAAACAGCAACAATTCTTCTCAATCTATTTCAACAAATTGAACAGGAGGGAATTCTCCCTGACTCATTCTATGAAACCAGCATTACCCTGATACCAAAAGTGGAGACACACGACACAAAGGAAACCATAAGACGATATTCCTAATAAATGCAGATGCAGAAATTATTGACAAAATACTAGCAAACCGAATGCAGTAGCACATCAAAATAATCAGGAGAGATGTTTCCAAGGGATGTAAAGAAGGTTGAATATATGCAAATCAATAAAGGTGATACATTATGTAAAATATGAAAAACAAAAATCATATGACCACCTCAATAGATGCAGAAGAAGCATTTGGTTGAATTCAATACCCCTTCATGATAAAAGTTCTCAACAAACTAGGTATAGAAGGAACAAACTTCAATATAATAAATGCCACAAATGACAAACCCACAGCTAATATCATGCTAAACGGAGACAAGCTGAAAGTCTGTCTTCTAAGAACTAGAACAAGACAAGGATAGCCACTTTCACCACCTCTATCAACACAGTATAAGCAGTCCTAGCCCGATCAATCAGGCAAGAAAGAGAGATAAGAGACTATCCATAAATGGTGCCAGGAAAATTGAATATCCATATAATGAAGAATGAAAACAGAAGGGATACTTCTTTAAAATCTAAAAGTAGAACTGACCTATGACCAGCAATCTCATTATTGGATATTAACCCAAAGGGAAAAAAATGAGAATAGGAAAGGGTTCTTGCATGCTTATGTTTATTGCAGCACTACTTTTGATAGCAGATACAGAATCAATCTATGTATCTATCGATGGATGAATGGATAAAGAAAAGAAAACGTCATGTATGTACACTCTGGAATACTATATGACCATAAAAGTGAAATCATGGCCGGATGCGGTGGTTCACTCCTGTAATCCCAGCACTCTTGGAGGCCTAGAGGGTGAATTGTTTGAGCTCAGAAGTTTGAGAGCAGCCTGAGCAACAGTGAGATGCTGTCTCTAAAAATAGCCAAGTGTTATGGCCGGCACCTGTAGTCCCAGCTACTTGGGAAGCTGAGGCAAGAGAATTGCTTGAGCCCAAAGAGTTTGAGGTTGCTGTGAGCTATGACCCTACGGTACCTACTGAGGGCATCAAAATGAGACTCTGTCTTAAAAAATATTAATACTACTAAGATAAAAAGATTTTAAACATTAGAAAAAAAGTGAAATCATGTCATTTGTAGCAAGTGCAATTAAACTGGATGTCATTATGTTAAGTGAAATAAGCCAGTCACAGAAAGACAAATACCGCATGTCCTCATTTGTATCAGGGAGTGAAAAAGTTGATCTCACAGAGGCAGGAAGTAGCATGATAGATAGCAGAGGATGGGGAAGATGTGTGTGGTGGAGGGTATGAAGAGAGCTGCTTGATGAGTATGAATGTACAGTTAGACAGAACTAAGTCATAATAGCAGAAAAGGGTGACTACAGTGAAAAACAATGTGTCACATGTTTTAAAATAGCTAGAAGAGGGGACTTCCAATGTTCCCAACACACAGAAATTATATGTAGTCAAGGCGAGGGGCACCCCAAATGGCCTGATTTGGGCATTATACATTCCATGCATGTAACAGACATGACCTGACCCCCATGAATACATCCAAATATTATGTATCAATACAAAATCAACATTTTAAAATTAAAAAACTCAATATGGATTTATGAGGAAATTGACAAGATAAATTAAAATATATATGTACACACACAGAGTGACCATAAAGTTTGTGTGCAATTTAAAATTTACAACTATATATAAATCTATATAATTTATATATATGAAAAATCATAAATATATATTATATATATATAAAATCTAAAACTTTATATATATATATGTATATATATATATATATATATGAAGACAGGCAAAGGCAGATGGAACCAAGGAGCAAAGGACTTAAAACAACTAAGAAACCCCTGAAGAAAAAGAAAAGCAGGTGGGGAAATGACCTGTGAGCTGTAAAAACTTGTAACTGGGGTAAAAAGAGTCATTTCATAATCATCAAAGGTCAATTTGACAACGAGCAAGAACAATTCTAAAGCAAAGCTTCAAGATACATGAAGCTAAAATTGAAGGAGCGGCGACAGATAAGTCTTCAATTTTAACTGATGATTTCAATAATTTAATCTGAATAACTGATTAGAACATAGACAGAAAATGATTAAGAATACAGAATATTTGAACAGCACTAATTCCTAACTTCACCTAATTAAAATTTAAGAAAAGTTTACCCCAAACAGTAGAATTTATAATGCACACGATTTACTTACCAAAATAGACCATCCCCTATGCCATAAAATAAGTCAATAAATTTAAGAAGATTCAAATTTCACATGTATATTCTCTGATAATAATGAAATTAAAATAGAAATCTGTAACAAGATATTGGAAACTACCCAAGCATGAGGAAATTATACAACACACTTTCAAATAACTTATGTGTTGAAGAAATCACAAGAGCAATTAGATGGTGTTTTGAACTGAATAGACTAAAACATTAAAAAAAAAAGATGCCAGTTTTCTCAAATTGACTAGGAGGTTGACAGGTGTTTATTTTGTTATTCTTTATAGTTTTAATCTGCCATACATTTGCATCATTTTTTATGAAAGTACACAAATTAAAAAAAAAGGAAATCTGAAATAAACCCATGAAAAATATTCCCTTAAGAAAGACTATATGAGGCCCAATCTAAAGTAGATTCGGGCTAGATACATCCAGGTGATAGATTTCAAGCACTATCGAAAAGGGGCAGGAAATCTTAGGCTACATTACACGAGGTCCCTCGGCTAGTTGTTGCTTTTCCTTCTAAAAACATTGGACCTCAGACATCACTTAATGACCACACCACATCCGATGCTTGTTGTGTGTTCAGGTTTTCTTGGTCTTCATCAAAGGACAGAAAATGAACATATGTGTTGCATGCAGTCGCCTGTATCATTAGGCATCAAAAAAAAAAAAAAAAAAAAACCCGCAGCATCTGCAATTCCCTGTTTTAATTAGATCCTGAAGTAATGGCTGCAGCTGAGCCATTTATTGCTTCTGTAAACGAGAGCCAGTAGAAGGGAGAAGGTTTTGCTAACATCATTTCTGAAAGGGACTGTGATGGCAGCAGCATGAAGGGGACAACACAGAATGGGGAACGTGGATTGACCTTCTGTGCAGTAGCACCGACTTAGGACAGGAAACGTGCTAGTATCTATTAGTGAGGGACACGGGGTGGAAGCAGAAACTAACCACGACACAAAAACAGCCAGCACCCAAATTTCACACCACCGACCCAAGGGCAGGATCAACAACATGTCAGCAACTTTTATCTTAACAAAATGAACAAATGCTTTCATTTGGACGTCGTATTTTAATATGAGACATTTTTTCAAGTGTAATTGCAGGCATGTTTGTGTAGAAAATATTTCTAAAATATGACCCTAATACAAACATATATTCAATTATTATTAACTTCTCTGATTTTTTTGGAATTAATTGTTAATTTTTTCATCATTAATCATTCAACATTATTTTTGGCTATAAGAAACATGTATAGCCTTTGAATAGTTAGAATTTTTCCAGGCAACCACTCGCCTTGAGAAAATGTAGCTTGCTCAAAACATTGTGTGCACTTTCCTACCCACTTGAAGACTAACATAGAATCCTTCATCTTGACTTCTTAGTGAAAAACTTTTTTTAGGATAAAAACTTGATTTTAAGATTATATAGGAGAGTTTTACTATTATCTACGGAATAGATCTTTAAAAACTTATAATATTGACTGTACCTCAGAGAAGTGAGCTACATTTTCATAACATTAAATGAGACCAGAAAAACATGTTAGATTTATAAAACCATTTGTTCCTACAAAACTATACAAGTGGAAGGCTATTGAAGAGGGTCGGCTTAGAGCACTTCATTATTTTGAATGCTGGATTAATGTTCATAGTTTTCTGCTGCTCACTTTTATGTGGGGGTTGGTCTGAAATGCAGTATATTATGCAATGGTTTTGTCATGTATCAGCGATGATATTAACAGTCTAATGCTAAACAGGTTCTGAGGAAATGAGGAGGGAAAAAAATGACTTACTATATTTACCCTGAAACAAGATTCAATCTGCCACTGTATTTAATGCTATATTTTTCATTATCTCACAAGCATATGTTGAAACCGCTACAGATGATGAACTTAGCTGCTGGGCAGAGTTATCATCAATGCTTTCCATCTTTATTTTAATAAGTGGAATGAGCAAATTGTTTGCGACCTTTGTCAAGGGCTTTGTGGAAGACAGGAAATCTAACCACAAAATCACTAGCCTGGAGCCCTGCTGAATATTCAAAGCTATATTTCCTAGAATAAAATGGCTTATAACAAAGCCACATTTCTGATAAAGAGTCCTGTCTTAAACAGTCCAACAGCTAAGGATAACATATATTTAAAAAAAAAAAACATATATGTAATATTTCTTCATGATCACATTGTGTTTATAGAAAAAAACACTTTTCCCTAAGGTCAACAGATCCTTAAAAATAATAAGGCTGCCAACTTAGGACACTGTAATCTTAGTTAACCTAGAAACGTTGATAAAAGCAAGCCTCCTGGGTTAGGTAGGCTCCCCATGTAACAAGAGCAATCATCTATTGAGTGCTTACCTCTGTTGCTGATCTAAGCTCTTCTTCAGTTATTTCCTGTAATCCTTACTTGAAGGTAAATCCTTTGATCATATCGGTTTTATAGATTGGCAAACTAGGCAGAAAAAGGTAAAATAACCCACCCAAGGTTGTCTGGTCAGTGTTGGAGCTCAGATGATGAAGCTAAGATCCAGGGCCCCTGACTCCGGCTGCCTAGTTCTTGCTGCAGGCTGAAGGAAAATGACATTCACAAACTCCTGTCTTTTGGAAATAATCTTAGTTACTATATAAATGACACATCTGGTATTTCTTTCTTTCTTTTTTTTTTTTTAGAGACAGAGTCTCATTTTATCGCCCTCAGTAGAGCACTATGGAGTCACAGCTCACAGCAACCTCCAACTCATGGGCTTAGGCGATTCTCCTGCCTCAGCCTCCCAAGTAGCTGGGACCACAGGTGCCCGCCACAATGCCTGGCTGTTTTTTGATGCAGTTCCACCGGGGCTGGGTTTGAACCCACCACCCTCAGTATATGGGGTCAGTGCCCTACTTGCTGAGCCACAGGCACCGCCCTGGTATTTCTGATTATTAAAGAGATGAGAGAATGTGAGAAGTCTTTGGCTCCTGGGGTGTACACTGAATTATCTGACTAAATGATCAGAAGAGTGGATGGTTTATGACTTCCTCTGGGAAAACTTCCATTTCCCTCCTAGAGTTATCATAATGCATCTCTAGCTTGAAAATATTTTAGGCATATATTTAGTCCTATTTGCAGACAAATATACTTTAGATGCCATTCACTTTATTGTCATCACAAAAACAAGAGGGTCTAAGCTGATATAGGCAGGTGCTTGAAAGTTCAGGCCCTTCATTCCTAAGTGGGAAATGGCCAACACCCCTTGACTTACGACCTTGGGAACGGAGCGGTCTGATGCACAGTAAAGAGACAATGGACATTCACAACTACCCTGTGCATGTCAGTTTTAGGAAAATCACTAAAGATAATGCAATTAACACGTGTGACTTTTTGGTCTATGGTACCAACTTCCTAAATTCTATTATCCGACTATGGACAGTTTTCGCTTAATGGTAGTTTATTTTTCTTAAACCCTCCTGGGGTTATTTGTGTGTGTTAGAAAATAGTTGCTTATTTTAAAGCCTCACTGTTATTCAAAAGTAATTTTGAAGTCTTAATTAGAAAGAAATATTTAACAGCAATGGTGTATGAAATCATCTTTCTTTAGACAAAGGCTACTCAAAGTGTGGTTAGCCTGCCAGTGACAGTATCCAAACAGCTCATAACCTGTCCTGCAGATGTTAGGGAACTGGCCCCACAACGTAAATTGATGTATGGCTTCCTTTATTGTGAATGTTTTATAACAAAAGGGAAAAATGTGCTAAACTAAACAGCGTGGTTTTGATGTAACGGACTGACAAGACTGGACTTCGAGTGGGACTGCTGTAGACCATTTCAAACTGTACTTCACAATTTCAAACTCTTTGCCATCCTGGATTGTCTTTGCTAAAAGTATTTCATTATTTTCTTAAAGTAACTTATTTTTTGTATTTTCTAAAACCTTGATAAGAATATGCAGCAAGCCTCATAAATACTTCTCGGTGTTCTCATTTTCTTACATTGAATAGCTAATAGTCCCAATATCTCCTACTTAATAAGCACATTATTAATTGTTGAAGTTATAGCATTAGGAAGTCTTAGCTTAGAAGTCCTAAGACATGAGTTGGCTGCTTCTTATACTAGTCAGATAGTTTACTCAATCTCCTTATGACTTTATTTATTAAAAAATAAAACAAAGAAAAATCACTCTTCATTTAAAAATAAATCATAATAATTTTGTTTTAAAATTTTTCAAATAAACCATACTTTAGCTGTCATTCACAATGATCTCACAGGAAGTTCTATGCTAATACCGGAAGGTGCTTGAAAGTTCATTTTAAAACCCAATAAACACTTTCATATTCCCATTTTGTAGATATACTACTTTCTAATTATTAAATAGGGATATTTCAAGAGTAATATTATGAACCATGCCTTGAGTTTTCCCAATTTAAATGACTAAAGCCCCTGACACTGAATTTCAATCATATAATTTTATGTACGTGCATCTGTTAGTTGAAAAATTGAATATACACTGTCAAAATTTTTAAAACTGAAAGCTGTTTTGTAACATATTTTAAATGAAAAAAATGGAATACAGTGTTATTCTCTTAGCTTGTTTCATTCTTGTTTGTTTTTTTTTAGCTTCAGCAACGAGTTCCTGTCACAACATTAAAGAAATATGGACAGTCTTCAGCAATGCAATTGATAATGAACAAGTATGAAAATAAAACCATGGTTAATCATTAAAGACATAGTGAGAAAGGCGAATCAGGAAAATTTGTAGGGAGTCGCTTCTGCTGCAGCACACAGCTGCAACGATGCTGCCGGTCCAAGGGCGACATGCAAATGACACCCTTGTACAAGTTCACTGTCCAGGGTTAGTCTGCATGGTGGACCTGATTTGAACATGACATCTCTTTCAACTCTCAAATCTCTCATATCAATTCTTACTAATCATTGTTCAGTTCTGATCTGGCCTAGCCAACCTTAGGTACTACATGTGAATCTATCAAGGACTTCACTCCTGGGCACACATTCACGGAAGAACGGGATAAATCTAACAGCTGTCCTGATGTGAACTGGCTCCCAGGATGGCGAGTCGTGCCCTCGTGCTTTGCCTCAGGCTACTGGCAGGACTTGAACAGTTGTGATGGAAATTCTCATGGCTATTTTAACATTTAAGACTGATTGCAATACCATAGTGGATGCTACACGAAGTTTGCAAAGGAAAACAAACCTGTTGAGGATTAGAGCACTGATGTCTTAGCCTTGCATAAAGAAATTTTTTTTTTTTTTTTTGAGACAGAGCCTCAAGCTGTCACCCTGGATAGAGTGCTGTGGCATCACAGCTCACAGCAACCTCCAATTCCTGGGCTCAAGCGAGTCTCCTGCCTCTGCCTCCCAAGTAGCTGGGACTACA